>CALNXI010001064.1:61562-79527 GCA_942486025.1 Porites evermanni | reverse complement strand
GAAAACGCACGATATCATTTTTTCCGACATTAGTCGGTTTGGAACACAAACCTTTGTCTGGGGCTGATACTGTGGGGTCGTTACCAAAATTGAATTTAAAACTAAAGTACATAATTATAAACATAATCGGTGATTACAAAGGTAGTCTAATAAACCTGAACTGACGCAAGTAAGGAATCAAAAATAACGACCTGGCCCTGGTTGATCAAACGACCGATCATTTTTCCAACGGATACCGTGTGGAACGAAATTTTTGCGGGAGTTATTTTTTGCGGATTGGCGGTTTTTTGTGTTTTTGTGGGAACTAATTTTTGCGATTAGGACAGACTGTTTTTTCTTGCTGGTGATCAATTTTTGCGATTTCAGAAAGTACCCAGTACCCTGCAGCATTGATAATATTGTCGTTTTTTTTAGTACGTGCAATAGAAATACATATTTTCAAACAATACTAAGTGTGCGTCAGTATTTTTCGGTAAAAAAAGACCAGTCGTGATTGAACAGACACGTTTTCTTGGTACTGTATTCTTGTGTAGTGAATTTAAGTTAGAGCATACAGTATTTCCTCTGGAGTAAGTTTTTGCGGGAAAAATTTGTGCGGTAATTTTTATTTGCGGGAACTTATTTTTGCAAAGTACTGACTGTCATGAAATCCTATCAATAAAATTCAGCCGTGAGTGAAATAGTGAAAATGACAAGAAGACCGAGGGGAAAAAATAATAACAGATCAGTCCACTGGGTTTAAAATTGTTTAGCCTGGCGCTTTTGTGTAAGCGAACGGGAATGACATATTTATTTGTTCTGGAGCGATGAATTTTTTTAAAAGCACGGTTCGTAGCAAAAATTGAACTGAGAGCCATTGCTAGATTCTATGGCATTTTTTCTTGTTCCCTTTTTTTTTTCTAGTTCTGTTTGGTCACATGAACCGTGATGTCAGCTTTTTAAGTTAAGATAACCATGTTTAGGCTGTTGTGGACATGTCTCATATTATCTCAGTCGTGTCCGATGAAATTGGGTTCAAATGTTATTACGGATAGACCATTATTACACTTGAGTCCAGTTATTACATTGGTGCCTTCCACAAGTTCCATTGACAAGAAATCCGGATCCCTGAAGTGAATTTGGCCTAAGAGGCAACCAAACATTTAGCCTCCTTGGTGGCATTTTCAGGGGAGTCATATTTTCCCATTTATACCAGTCTGTAAAGTAAAGCGAAGGTCAAATGAGAAAATTGAGGCTAACGTATGAAAAAAAAATTCCCACTTTTCGTTTGTCGGGATGCTCATCAAGTCCAAAATTATATCGGAGGAAGAGGCACCTTTGCCCTCAGGCGAGGGCAAAAATGAAACAGTCCAAAGCTAGTTTTATTTCATAAATGTCTTAGGGCACAGCGTGGAAGAATTTCTTCCCTCCTTCCCAAATGCGCGGGGCAGAATTACGTGACGTGACATGCTTTGCATGACTCCACTGAAAGCTGGTTTGCCTGTGGCAGTTCGACAATTGTTTTCGTTCATTGCCGTTGCGGCAAGTGAAATTGTTACAGTTATGAGTTCAAATTCTTCATTCATTTCCTTCTGGAGGTCTTTCCGAGGAGTCATTTGAGAAGTTCTATGGACTCTTAATCTAACACAGTCTCAGGTGGGTATCGTTGGATAAAAAATTGTTAATTCGTTAAATCGCATAAATCGCTGCGTAAAATTCAGAAAACGGAGCAGATTACTCGTGACTTTTGTTGTATTTTTTACCGCTCTGTGGACTTTTTGACACTTAATATTTTAACTCAGCTTTATTTAAATAATCTATACACATTTCGGACCAATATTGTCTCAAGAAGTTACCGAATAATTAAGGGTTTGGCGCCTACCGTAATTCGCATTTGGTTGTGCTTCGGTCAGAGGTCACGTTTTTTCGCCCGTTTTTAGTGTAATATTTACATTTGCTTGGCTTTGTTAGCGCTCGTGATTTCATTTACCCAAAAATTTTATTTCGCTAATTTGAAGAAAAAAGAATGCTCTTTCAGACTAAACAAGCCTTGGTGTTCAAAGCCATGTACCAATCCGCTTTTTTAGCTCGTGAAAAAGTGCTAAATTTTGACGGTTGATTAAGCGATTTTGAGTCAACAACTTTGAAAATTTCTTTAAAAATCTCTTGTTGACCAAATCGCGAACTAATCGGTTAAAATTATAGAGGAAAGATAGCAAAACTACGAAGTGTCATTATATTTTAGTAGCCAACTTTATTTTAAAATTTACGAGTTACTGAATATGACTCTAATTTCGCATGATTTTTGCCCATTTTAGGCCTCGGGAAGAAAAAAATTCGTTAAAAAAATATTATTCAATCGATCGTACTTAAACCAACGATTTTGTAACTAGGGCCCATTGGGCTTTATTCTGGCTGAGTTTGAGTGCCAGGTCATTTTTTGACTATTGCCACGTCTAGTTGATATTTACGCGGAGCCGCTCTTAAAGTTTAAACAAAGGACAAGTTTTACAACAAAATATAGCACACTAAATATAAAACCAGCCCAGAAGGATGCTATGTCAGGAAAACATAATAAGGGCTGTAATAGTTACCAAAGCACTTTTTTCCGTTTCCATAGAATCCAGCTTTGCAAGTGCAAACGTATGAGCCCACGGTATTCTGACAAACAGCATTTACATCACACCTGTAATAATTGCTGATGCATTCGTCAATTTCTGCAGTAGACAATAAAAGTCAATGAAGACCATTTTATCACCGTGATCTTACTTGGTAGCAGTAAAAGCATACACATGAGGAATTTTTTTTTGGAATAACTGAGAGTGATAAGTACAGGGGTTACCTTTACCTAAATATTTAGACTACTGCCTGGAAGAGAGCTACATAAAATGCAGACTTTATAAAATTCTGATCAACAACACGGCGAAAAAATAATCATAAAAACTCACTACTGCAGAAGTGATCTTCAAAACCTCGTTATGTAACAAATTAAAGGTTTGGATTTGTAGTATTACTATGGCAACTCAAAACTTGCCTTTAACACAAGTATAGTTGTAGCAGGTATCACATGACACGTCGTTCCAAGAGTAGCCATCTTTCGCACCAAGGGCGTGGACGCAGTCTTCGTTTTTCAAGTTGTTTGGTTGTTGCGGAGCCCAGAACTGAAAACTGGATATTTCCTTGTCTGTCCACACAAACGATCCCTCGACGCTTCGGTCATTAAGGCCAATCCATGATCGCTCGCCATTGTGACGGTGCTGTGTGTAGACATTTTCCTCTTGGTTGTGCACTGTTACCAGATGTGAGTTCATGGCTGAACAGTTGGACACTGCAGTCACCCAAGGTGCACATACAGAGCTCGTTAAATAGCAGTATCCATTGAAGTAATCCCATCCATCTGCACAGATGTCTGTGCGTATAAATCACGGCATTGAGTCACTAATACAAGTAAGAGACGATAAGGAGAGATGTACCGTAAAAAATCTTTTTTTTTTCGCAGTGAAGTTCTTACCTGACAAAACTATGTAGGATATGAAGAGTGGGTCGTATTTTGCCTCATACAGTTCTTTGACACAAACCCGAAAGCCTTTCCTGCTAATATACTGTACATGTAAAAGCACTAAACATTAGTACTAAAATGTGCATTGTTGTGGTAGAGTAGGGAAACAATAGAAATGGGGAGGTGAGGGAGGGAAAACAATAGAAATTTGGTGGTGGCAGTGGTGGTGGTGAAGGAAGAGGGAAAATAATAAAAAGATGGTGGTGGTGGAGAAGGAAGAGGGAAAACAATAAAAATGTGGTTGTGGAGGCTGTGGTGGTGGTTTTCATGGTAAGAGGAAAATGAAAAAAGGAAGGTGAAGCGAGATAACTGAATTGTGGAGAAGAAGAGGAGAACTGGGGTAAATTGAAAATTTGGTTTATTATCAGAAAGAGCTAGTTGGTCTTCCAACTCATCAATATGCACGATTTGCTCGCCAGGAATCAGAGAACCTGAACTGGAAAAAATTGTTGGGCAATGAAAGCAGCAGGAAATAGAACTGGATACTTACTCAGTGATTTCGTGTCAAAGGGGAGCTAGCGCTTATTACTTTGACAGCATGTATCAACAAATGAGAAAGGCACTTTTTTGACTGGTGCCCAAGCACCAGTATACAGCTCTAACTACTTATTTGTATCTTTATTTGTTGTAGTTGCCTGTATGCTTCAGTGCTGAAATTGGCATTGTTCTCTCCATTTACAACAGCTTTCGCTGACAGGTTTACCCCGGTTGATTATGATTATGATTATGATTATGATTATGATTATGATTATGATTACTATTTTTTACATGTTACTATTCAACTAATAAAGACAAAAAGCCATTACGTCATCGGTGTCTATATATTCCTCGGCAGAGTAACGAGATTCGTCCGCGAATAAAGGTTAATTCGGTCCCTACTATACTACTCATAATTTAATATGAAATTAGGCCACTTGCACCAAGAGGTCACGTGACCAATGCTTCCTTTAAACAATGACTTGGAATCCTGTTGGCGACAAAAAATTGACAGAGCACATAAAAATTATCGTACACCCGACATTTGAGAGGAAACGAATTTAGGGGAGATATTTTATGGCACTTTAAGTTTTCAATAAAGTAGTATGATTTGTATTGGCCACAATGTTGGACGGCATACTCTTGCCTTCCAACATGGCGGCCGAAACTACTTTTTGCTTGTATCTTGTTAAACGTTTGATGAGATGTTAATGTTACCACATTATCTTTTCAGCAATTTTCTTGAAGTTTAGGTGCAAAATTCCTGTTCAGAATGAGGTAATTCATAGTTTTAAAAATCACAGTTTGGTCACCTGACCAGCTACGAACTTACTCATTTTAAGAAAATGGAGCGGGTTTGAAAAACTAAATCACTATTATTTTGTTTAAGATGTTACTCACTAATCTTTTTTTGAAGGCAAAATCATAATTTTCATTTCCATAAAAATAATTTCACATGACCTATTAGTCTAAATGGCCTATTTGATATCCTGAAGTCATCAGTTACCAACCTCTACCCAGGCAGCTATGCTGTTGTGAACTGGACTTTTATTCCCTCCTTTTGTCGAGTGAGAAGCAGAAACGAAGACGTGTGGCGTTGTGTTATAACTTTTGGCAAAGATTGCCTCCTATAAAAGATAAAGAAAATATTTCAACTTGAAGGCAAATACTACATCCAAATCCAACAGTTCTTTTTGTATTGGTAGAATCCTCTGGTAAGAGTCTGGATGTCTAAATCTTACTTCACTGTTCATAGATACTACTTTAAGTGCCCTCGACTATTGACGGGTAAGAAGGAAATAAACTGAAATTTGAGAATGTCGGCTTTGATTAGGCTTTGCTCCACCTTGGAAAAAGAGGGTCTTTTTGTTTTCCTGACGATTTTGATATAATCTTAACTTTGCAATTAAAAGTTTGGGAAAAGCATGCCATATCGACGTTCAGAATAAACTGGGCTGGCACCATATAAAGTACACTTCCAAACTGAGAAGCTCAAATCTGTGAAACAAATACAGTAAGACAAAAGAGATTTTGAGTCCAACCTTATTTGGAAGATAATTCACTTAACTCGGCACAAGAAGCCTTTTGAAACATAGGCTACTACTAAACTTTAAACCATTGACAACGTGAAATTGCCATTCAAAGTGGGTTTATGCTTTTGCTCTTTCAGTCTCCTTTCACAGACAACTTACATTTAATTATTAAAATTGTTTATACATATACAGACACCAAATGGAGAGACTCAAATGAACGCATCATAGAGAAGACGTATAGGAAAAGCGAAAGTGTGACCTATGGTATTGTCAGTATCATGGTATCTATGAATACGTCCTTGTACATTTTGTACAGTCTTTTACAGGTTAAACACCTTCGAATTAATGGCCTGAGAGAAAAATTTGATAACTACCATAGTAAAAAAAAAGGTTTTTTAGGTAAGATTTGGATTCCAACTCAAACTATGATACTGACCTTGCAAAATGCATTATAATGTCTGCTGTTGGGAGGTTTATCATTTGCAAAGTAGATCGAATTATGTTCTGAAAAGGGAGGATTGAGAAGATCCGAAAAGGCCAGCCAATTCTGAAAATAAAATCAACAACGCGTTATTTCCGGTTAACCGACCGGCATGCATACATAAATAAATAATAAAAAACAATGGACATGACGTGTGGAGGTGAAGAATGTTGAAAAGTAATTTGCGCTTTTTAATAACTAATTCTAAAATGAATTGACAGAGTTGCTCGACCTATGATAATGATGGGCTGTTCTTTTCAAGGTATCTACCAGAGTCAAAGGTTGGCACAACCTCAAAGTGTGACAACCCAATGCGTGATCAATGTTCGACACTTGAAATAACGATACACTATACTTACAACAAAAATATCTCGGTGAGATCCAGCATAATTCTGCAGTTCTCTCATACAAACTTTACAGGATGATTTCGTTACATCTTCAATCCATACACTTGCAGCGTCACGTTTTAGTCCTGGATTGTAATGCTTTGACGTCACAAAGACTGAAGGTTTGACTGAAAATTTCCTCTGCGAAATAGCATAGAATAATCGTCATTGTGATAAATTGCTTGGCATACTCTGCATTTGTACTTATTATAATCTCTTCTTATTTATTTATTCATTTATCTATTTATTTTATTATCGATTCGAAGCAAGAATGGTGATTTTTATAGATTCAGGAAAGTGATTAAAGGTGGCAGTTTGAACGTTTTGTTTCACTTCTTCGAAACCTCATAACTAAATGTCAGTGGTTAATGAGAGAAAATAGAACGGTCACTTTATTTTGATATTTTTGTCTTTTCATCGCGTTTATTCACAACAATAGAGCACCCTGAAAGTTTCGTTTTTACAGGTCAAATTGAATGATTTTATGATGTTTATTTAGACGCTTAGGAAAAGAGAGCATTAAGATAAACAAACAAACAAAGCAACTTACGGTGGGAAATCTCACAGCTGCGCAAGTCGTCCCTGTCCACCACTGTGACATGCGCAGTTCACCAGTCACGCCACCCACTGGAGCACCTTGATACGCCATCCAATCAACTGTCACGTTAGCATAAGACTTCCTTTCGTTATATCCAGCTGCCATCACACAGGCAGTGAATCCGTCGTTATTCACATCTTCAATCCACGATACTGCCGCGTCATGGACATAGGATTTGTCACTGGTATCAATATGATTGACAGTGATCTGCAGTTCAATGGGTTTGTCAGGATAAAACACAAAAGGCTTGAAACGAATTACTTGACAATGAGAATAACCCAGAGATGGAATATGGGCCATGTGAAGGCGACCACGCTGAAAAGGAAATCCTAAAAAGGAATTGCAAAGATTAGTTAGACTTACACTAACAAACTTAAATCCCTTGTTGGCGCAACAGCTTTACCCCCAAACCATTGGGAAAGTAAACGGAAATGAAGTAAAACAAAAATTACTATCAGTCCAACAAGACAGAATTCAGTGAAAAGGTGCACGTTGACCACTAAAAAAGGCAACAAAACTTCTGACCTTCACAGCTGCCAGGATGTTGCACGGTAAAGTTCAGTTGATTGAGACAAACTTCCTGTTCAAACAGACATTTGTTGTCGTATGTTGTGCCATTGGATGAACATACGGGTTCTTTGTAAGTTGGACAGCTGTCCAAACACACACAGCGTGCATCATCAGGTCCAAAAGCCTTACACAGACTGTGATAATGACATGTTACATCTATACAAGGATCCAAGTCTAAAAGACAAACATACAAGTGTCGGAATCAGAGTGCATCATTTCAGATTCATTCATTTCGAATTTGTCAATAGATAAAACAGCCTGGAATTTTGAGTTATCAGGGAACTGGGTAAAGGTTAAGGTTAAGTTCACATTATAACAAATAGCTTTTGCGCCGCCACCAAAATCATATCGAAAAGGGCTTCTGTTCACACATACAAAAAAAACGGTTGTTGCGGTTGTGACAAAGAGAGGCTGCAATTGTGCCTCGCCGATCTCTAAAGTCGAGAGTCAGATGTTGGATACATGTAGGTGTTCACACACTATACTATACACTATAGCTTTTCGTTATCTGGTATAATGTGACCACAGCCTAAAGCACATGAGCGCTTCTATATATGTCGTATATTGCTGAATTTTAACCTAGCCTTTAATCTCACTTTCTTTTGTTTTGGAGCTTGGTAATTTATAATTTGACTGATTTGAAACAAAGGAAAAAAAACTTTAATTTAGGATAAAATTTGATCAAAATTAAACATATGTATTTTAGTATTGTCCAGTTAATCACTATTATCTTATTGTTATTGTTAGGAGAGCACCGTGATTGTCTACAGATAAAAGTCATTGCTTTTACCTTATTTTACATTACATAATTTATCACGTACCTCCAATTACCATATAATCGACCTTTATGATACCCTTATCGTTGGCGTCCTTGTTGTAGCTTCTCACACACACTTCTGTTTCGTTTGTAGATGTATGCTGAGCATGTTCCAAAACAGCAAAAGAAATACTTAAGTTCACATTTCACAAAATATAGCATTTTTTTGAACTAGAGTAAACCTGTTCAGTGTATGTTAGTAAAACAAAAAAAGTCATACAATATTTTTTTTTCAAATTTCAACTGACTTGTCGATTTATTGATGGTTAAACCAAGGGTTAGTGCAAGTAGGGTAAGAAATCGCGTATACTGAATTGTTAAGAACCTGTTAGATCTTACACCTTTGTTTTAAAGAACAAAACGAATACAAAACTATAAAAATAATCAGTTTCCAACGCACAAGTCGGCACAAAAGTTCTTAAGAGCGTTTCCTTTGCGGAAAGCCTGGTTTTATTATTCTTAAAAATAGCTTAATGTACTATCATTCAGGAAGGCTGTTTCAGTGCCATAATTATATAAAAATGAGAAACCAGTTAAATAGCCCTCATTCGCTTTACATACCCCGCTATACGTCATTGCAAAAATCTAAGTTTTTAACGTGAGTATAAGGACAACGGTAAAAACAACATTTCTTTAATTTTAAACAAATTCTCCCTATTAGAACCACAGGAAGAATAGGCAGACTATATATTTCTAACCTCAACCCAGGCAGTAACTAAGTTACATGGTGCGGATCCTGAGAAACGTGATTTGTTGTTATTGTAACCAAGTCTTGGAGACACCACTACAACCGGAGGGGCATAAAAAGCATCCTGGAACTTGACTTTCTGAAACCAAGAACAAAAAAAATAGCATAAGAAATAGGTAATCACTTTCCAAGAAAAACTACCTTAACATCCATTTTCTCATTCCTCCTACCAACTAAAAACAGGAAAATGGAAATGCTCTTAATTGACGGTTTCCGACAAAGCATGCATGCACATAATTGAAAGCAGGCACACTAAAGTTCTGGCTAGAAGCCATAGAAAAACGATAAAATAAGGAGAATACAGTTTGACTATGTACTCCCCATTTTCGGTGAAACATTTTGACCGTTACGAGACCAATGCCAGTCACGTGACTTAGACAGGCAATGAAAAGCCGCATCAAATAGAATCAAACTGCTTACCAAGTGAAGATGAGAGAAACGTTTCTACTTGAAATTAAAGCCCACAAATTGGTTGAGGCAAGCCTTAAAACACGAGTCAAATGGCACTACCTGGCAAATAGCGTTGTTGTCCTGTTTGTTTGGTGGTGAGTTGTTGTTTGTAAACACGAGACTATCAGTCAAGGTGAAATTGTCAGTCTTCAATTTAGTAAAAGCCATCCAATCCTGCAGGGAAGAGGTAAAGATATGAAGCAAGAATTTTGAGCCTATAAATGTAACACTTGTTCTTACTGTCATTATGCTTTCAAACCAAGAAGAAAGCAAAGCAAGGGTACCCAACAACGCCACTTATTTAATATTTGCTTTGCTCTCAAATGCACAAGAAGGAGAGTGGGGGATTGATGAGATAGAAAAATAATCGAGCATCAACGTTTTCATTAAACGTTCATTTCTTCCTCAGGCACATTTTTACAAATTTTGTTGCAAAATGTTGCTACGGTTACAGGGGATGACGATACTGAGCCGTGGCAATTTTGAATAAGCTATTGTAGAGTTTGCTTACTGTTTTGTGCGAAAAACAATCTATATTGGTGTTAATGAAAAGCCACATAACAGTGCATAAAATTTGTTCAATGGTTACGAGTTCGTGCATTTCTACTTAGTTCCAAAAGACACCACTACTAACAAAACAATTAGTTTTCGAAGAAAATAATTATCTGGATGATTACTTACGACTTTGATATTTTTGTGAATGCCATCAAAACTCTTAATTTCTCTGGCGCAGAGTTTAAAACTGTCCTTGCGCAAGTCATCTACCCACAGGGCCAAAGCGTCTTGAGGTCTTTTAAGAACCTGGTGACTAACAGTGACGAAGACATTTGGAAGAGCCTGAAAACGCTGAAAGAGGAAAAAAATGAACAAATGATATTATCCATAAAATAAGGAAAGAAGGAACAAAGATGACAAAGAAGAGAAACTATAACTTCTACCATGAAAAGCAGCTCTGTTGCTGATCGAGGGCAGGTAAAGTGGACGTTAAATGAAATAAAAATTTAAAAAACAATTAACCCCTTTATTCCTAGACCACATTATGGCGTGATATTTTCATACTCTAACTCTTAAATTTGTGGAAGAAGCCCTGAAGTGTCACTATTTCAATGGAACTTTTTTATGTGAGTCTTGCATAGATTAATCAAATATTTCTTAGGATTTTACAAATGAAAGTTGAATGTTTTTGTAATCATTTTTCTTTGGCCATGTTTAGTAGTCAGAAAGAGGCAAGATACGAAAATCAGGAAAACAGACAAAAAAAACCAACAAAACAATCAAGAAAACCAAACCAAAATTTGTTTCAGTGTTTTTTGTTTTTTTACTTTTTAAACCCTTCTATTGCTTCCTTCTTTTTTTTTTCCCCAGCATCCTTTGTAAATAAATCTACCTGCAAGTTTATTTAACTCGGACATAAACTATAAGTTCACTGCTCTTTTTTTCAGTTTCTTCAACTCTTGATTTATTTCTCATCTTTTTATTAGTCTGTTACTTTAAGTAATATATTTACTTGTGTAAATAAATATTGAAAAACCTGCGCAGCGTAGTAACTAATGTAAATTTAAAAATTGTAAAACTTCAGGGTATACAAGACTAAATACCGTTAGAAGTTCCAATAATATATTTACTTGCCCCACTTGTTTCTCAAAAGTTGTTTTATTTTCTTGATCTAATTTTCTATATATTTTCTTCTTTAGCTGCTTCAGTTTACTCGGCTTTCTGCTCCTTTAAAGCCCTATCTTTTCTCCTCTATTTCTTTTTCTTCATTCTAATCTCCTTCTTGTTCTTAATTTGTTCTTCTCTGTCAAAACAAATTAAGAACAAGAAAGAGATTGAAGATTTAGAACTTGAAATTTAACATCAATTGAATTGGTAGAAGCGCACAGGTTTTGCCCAATATTTTCAAAAACGGATTTTCAGCCCAGGCCTTTTCTTTTTAGCAGCAGCTCATTTTATGCCTAGGGCAAATTCCGTTCAAATTTGGTCATGGAAGGTTGCTATGGTAGCAAGATATGACGTCATAAATAGCATAAGGCTAAGCCACTTCTAAGAAAAATGCGCGTTACTTTCTTTATAAAAAAATTACACATAGCATAGTTCAAAAAAAAGAAAAATATTTGATTATAGCGTACTAATCAAACTTAATTTTCAAATTTAATGTCATTAAGACAAATTTTAGCAAAAAACGAATTTTAAATAAATTTCAAGATGGCAGCTAATATGGCCGCCACATTAATGACGTCACGGTAACTGATAAAAATAACATTATTTTGTTGAGTTTATCCCAGTCTATCAATCAAACTTTTCATCTCTTCAAGAAATATGACATGACAGGTAATAGTAAGAAAACACGTCACACCACCTGCATAGCAACAACAGCAACGTTGTCAAACACTCTGAAACTTGGGCATGACTCTAGCACCTTTTATGAATAGACATATGAAATAACGAGTATAAAGTGAAAGGCTGAAGGGTTTTTTTTTTGTAGGAGACAAAAGAAATGAAATTACAAAAAAAGATGAAAAACTGAACTAATCGAACCTTTTCAAAAGCGATTCTTTTACACTTTGCTCCAGTAGTCCAGGAGTTTAAAGAAGCTGTGCCTAGTTGAGCGCCAGCAGGTACAGATTGCAGCGCCATCCAGTTCACTTGCGAAGTGCCACTTGAGCCATCTCCGTACTCCAAAACACAGACAGTAAATGCCTTGTTATTCACAGATTCCACCCAAATTGCTGCGCCATTTCCACGAGTAGAACTTTTCGTTGCATGGCTTTTAGAAATGAAGATTTTAATTTCTTTTCCACCGTTAAAAGGCTCCTCAAAAGAAACATTCTTACAGGCAAACAGACTCAAAGTTGTGGTCACATTGAATTTTCCTGCTTTGAAGCTGAGTCCTGTGGTGGAAATCAGAACAAACTAGTGCGACTATTCGACATGTTTTGACCATAAAGATACTGCATTTAGCTGTGTTAATTAAAAAGTAACTACTTGTGAACAATGCTTCTTCCTTCGTGAAATCAAAGCCTTCTTGTAACTTACAGTTCTTCAGCACTAAATCAAAATTTTACGAGCATGTATGTATACAACAGTTCTTCAATAACATAAAAACATCAATTTCGCTATCGTTCATACCTTCAATTTCTTGGTAAATGAGAGCAAACGTGAAGAAAATCGAGAAGAAGTGTACACGGAGTTGGTGCTCGGTAGACATCTTGCTTCCANAACAGTTCTTCAATAACATAAAAACATCAATTTCGCTATCGTTCATACCTTCAATTTCTTGGTAAATGAGAGCAAACGTGAAGAAAATCGAGAAGAAGTGTACACGGAGTTGGTGCTCGGTAGACATCTTGCTTCCAATGAGGGAAAATCTACCCTGGTCGTCATAATACCTCTTAGGAATACGTGGCAAAGGTTTAACGCGAAAATATTACACGTTCAGCACAATGAAAAAAATTGCCTGGGAGGGTAGCAGTGAGATACGGGGTTAAGGAGAAGCAAAGAGCTGATATGTAATGTTGTTAAAGATACATGTACTTAGTGGGGGTAGACATGTGAGGTTTTTGACGTCCGTGGGGGTACAAGAGCATAAAGAAGATGGCGTATAATTCAGGATCACTTAAACAGTAAAAGTTAACAAATATCTAGACTAAAACGAAATTACGACAGCAGTTTAACTTCGCCTTTTAAAAAAATTGGGAAACACTATAGGAGTTTAAAGGAAATTAAATTTTTGGCAAGAAAGTCTCATTTAGCTCGTAAAGTAAATTATTTTTCCTGCTTTAAAATATGGTTTGTCACTGATTATCTCGGCCATTCTATTTCACTAACATTTGCATACGGGCAGCCGAGAAAATTCAAAATTACTGGGCGATTAGACGCTCTGTTATCAGATTCGTAGAGTTTAGTTCAGCACTTGTGATATTTGCATCGAACTTTCTTTTTTATGATATTTTAGCCATCCTCTAGTAAACCCATCATCTAACTCAGTGAAGTGTTACAGTGATAAACTGAACTAAAGACAGTTTTGTCTCCTCGCTGGTTTGCATCAGTTATTTTGAAATAAATACAATTTATCATGGATAACGCTATCCGCTGGATAAATCTGTATCCACAAGATAGCGCAATAAGTTTCTCCAAAATATTTATGCGCTGGATAGTGATTTATCCACAGGATAGCGCTATCCAACGTTTGAACAACCCGGGCCTGATTTTTACGTTTCATTATACAATACTGAAGGAATAACACTTCCTAGGAACTTATCGTTTTAACAATTTTCAGGTCAATATGATTTTTCGTTCAGGAATCAAGCTTGAATTTCTTTTAGGTCTACGCGTTGCTCGAAATTTAAAATCAGGTGGCTCAGTTCCTAAGTCGGTATAAAACGATCAGACCACTTATCATTTGACCAGATTCAGTCTCTATTTAACCACTCTCTTATTATTTAGTCGATTGATGATTAATCAGTTTCACTGGTAAACTAAGAAACAACAGAGAAACAGATGGGGACACGATCATGGCGTCATCATGCTGATAGAAAGGTCTATTGTTACTTGGGCTGAAATACCTCTACAAATAACTCAGGCCCGGTTCAAACGTCGAATTTCACATGTGCCGAACTTAACGCGAGAGTTAAATGTATGTGAAGTGCGACGTTTGAATCAATTAAATTACATGCGACGTTTGCCGTATCTACGGCTGAAACAGTCGAAGATTTCACTTAGGTTCGACTTTTGATTCAAATGCCGCATTTCACATGTGCCGAACTTAATACATGAATTTTAGTAAATTATTATTTTTTTAACTGGGAATATTGACAGCGAACAGAGTGAAATTCGACGTTTGAACTGGGCCTCAGGCTTGAAAAACCGTACAGAGATGAATTTGTGCGAGATTGTTGATACATTACTGTAATTTTCTATCATATTTCATTTTTGCGACTCGGTTTTCGCACACCAGATGGTAGTTTATAAGGGTTTTAATTTAAACCAAAACCGGCGGAAGGAATCCGAAAAATAGTTAGAGCAGGGCTAGTCTTGTAACAGTAGCTCATCAGAGTTGCCTTCGGTATTGAATTCGGGTTGACTTACGACTCGCAGTTTCTTACCTGCGCTGTATCATTGAGGGAATAGATTCAAATGGATTTCGTTTCCGCAACCAGAGATGGTGCTTAGGTTCGATTAAGCTTATCTTATTCTTAGAAGAAAAGGAAAATTTATAATAGCCGTTTATTCTGTAAACAAAGCGAAATTAATGAAGTGAGTAATGTGTGAAAATTTATAAAAGCCGCTCATTATCTTTAGTTTAACTCGATTTAAGTGCAATCGCACACATCTCTACAAAATCGACGAGCAATGTCATAGACTGATAGTGTACTGAAAATAAGGGGTAATTTAGAGAATATATTTCAAATGATGAGATTTGAATTTCAAAATTCAAGTCGGCTCGTTCGCTTTGATTTGTTTACTTATAAATTTATCTGTCGTATACATTCGCTTTTTATTTCGTGCCCCTATCAGTGTCTATTTGTACAATTTATTCTTTCTTATTTTTAAAATAAAATGGACAGTTTTACAAATTAAGTCGTAGTTATATTTGATAGGCATTCTAGTTCTGAGAGCATACATCTTTACAATGCATGAAATTAAATAAAAACACTATCAACAGGCTCTACGCGCTACAAATTATCATTTGTTACAGCCGGAATGACAGTCTGTTTATTCAGTATTGTCTCTACATATTAAGCTCTATTCACCATTTTTACATAGACCATAAAAATGCACCTTGTTTTGCATAACCATTGTCTTCGTTTTCTCTTAGGACGACTGAGAAATTGAAAACAAAAGTTATGAAAGTTTTTGAAGGTAAACGAGGTTCATTATGGTCTATGTGAAAATGGTGAATTGATATTTCCGGCGCTCTAGCGGCCTCTGGTAATCGAACCTAGCTTTTATACGCTCGTACAGTGTAGGATGGCTGCATGTATACGATTTAAAAACATAAAAATACAGTCCCAAATTGTTCCTATTTCTGGTTTTCGATTGCTTTTGGTTTTTGGGACATCAATGGCGGTTGCCAATGGTGAGATAGAAGAGAGTTTCCGCTTCACGTATACGGCAAACGTCAGATTCAAGGTGAGAATTTCTCAAAGTAGAAAATGAGCAGATAAAAACAGCTCAAAGCAATTCTTATGGATAAAAAATTGGGTGAAACCACAAATTTATGTGTAGAAATAATGAACAGTAAACGACAAGTAATGGGGAAACTCGCATGGTCAAGTGGTACAAATTTGCGTTTGCCGTTTGACATACACGTAAATTGCTTAACCTCACTAGAGACACAGTTACGACAAACGGCGAAGGTCAAATTCTATTTGAAAATTCTCAAAATAAAAAATGATCAGATAAAAACAGCCCAAAACAATTCTTATGGATAAAACTGGGCATGGCGTTATTAGCGTGTATTTTTAAAGAGGAATAAACGATACGTAAAAGGAGAAAACTTGATCGTTTGGCGTAAACGTTTCTCTAGTAAGTGTCTCGAATATTTACAGTTGAACTACCAAATAATTTTATATTACTAGTAATAGTTGACACTACAGCTGCCCCCGCTCTTTATATTGTCGGTCAATACTATTCTTGCTCTTTGAGTAGCTCTTTAAAATATACCCGTCCGATTCATAGTGAAGATTTTCACACATAGTATTCCATACAATAGGTGAGATAAAACTGAACAGGAAACGCAAGGTTCCATGCACAGTTTCTGTACGATTTACACAGCTTTGATCAAAACATTCTCAGTTTCGAGAAAATTGAAAAGTGTATTCATTGAAAGCCACAAAAAAAGACTTAATTAGAAGTTGAATTTTGCGATATTTCTCTTTCACTTTTTACATTCAGTTCATTTTATTTGCCGGAAAGTGAGCCTTAGAAATTGAAAGGACGTTTGATCAATTCACGCTCCCGCATCCTAGTCTTATTTTAAACTTTAAAGCACTGTGAGCGGGGAATAAGTCAGCACAGGATTTGATTGTTGGCGAATTTTTTTAATCGCCCATCTTTCTCCTGGTGATAAGCTAGCCGTTGATCCACTCGTATTGCTTGTTTGGGGCTGAGTCTTATTCCCGTCAAAGAGAGAGAAAGAGTTTCTTGCGAGGTTTCCAATCAAAGATTTGTGAACTCGTGTCTGGCAAACTCTCCAAGTTTTTATATATATACACATAGTTATACGCACCTTATAACTTCATCTGCGCTTAACGAGTGTCTTTTGGTCCATAACTTTCAAAACAACTGCTCCACAGAATGTCTCTGATTACACGTAACGTAAAAGAGTATCGAAGTATGACTGCACAATAAATGTCACAAAATCTACCTAAGGGGTCCCTTCGGGATTTTCTGTCTTAACGTTATCCTAACCATTTCGTACTTGCGGGCGCAAACAATAGAAACATCATCATTACCTACCGATTCCTCGTGGCCCCCGTTCAAGCAAATCGAGATTTTTTCTGGCAGACCGACTGTATATTTCAACTGTAAGTACTTTCCTTAATATACGCGCGAGTTACTAGGGATTTTGCCTTCTGGGAGAAATCGCTGCGGAGGCAACAATATAGAAAAATTTTAGAATCGCGTTAGCACTGCAGTGCTCTACCATTTGAGCAATGAAGACCTATACATTGGGAGCAGGCCAATTTGTTGAGTTCATCTTAAACCGTGAAAGGAATGAAGCGTGAAGATGATGTGAAGTGCGAAAATACAAATCAGTTTAAATGTTCAGATATGATCGTCGTAGCGGGTATTGCAATTTAAGCAATTGCAAAACAAAAAAACAGAAAACCTTTCGGTTTTATTTGAATATATCTTCAATAATTTCAATTTACAATAAATGACTTCAAAATCATTCTTTTGTTAATTTTAGGTCAATGGACTTTCCAACAAATTTTGGGGTTGGGGACGTGAAGATGATGAACTGTCTTTGATAATAAAAGAGGCTAAATTATCAGTAAGTAATAATATTACTAACACCACTGAAACTCATGCTAGAGGACGCTCCTGGAAAACACAAGCAGAGGGTCCACAACTGGAAGGGGCCACTTTATATAGGAATAGGGAGCTTACGAATCGACGACTTTCGCATGTCCCTAATGTGATACTTGAATTATCTGGAAAAATCCGCTGAAGTATGTAGGGAAAACTTTGAAAATTAGTCTCACGTCCTGCTTTTTCTAGGACGCCGGCGAATCGCTGTCAACAACGGCGTCGACTTTGGCGCGACGCCGGCAAGTGCCCAGATAAGCATTCGCAGTAAGCCTGTCACGCAGTCCAACGGCGTCGTCGTGCGAAAGTCGTCAATTCGTAAGCTCCCTAATGA
>CALNXI010001064.1:27404-49336 GCA_942486025.1 Porites evermanni | reverse complement strand
AGGCCAATCCATGATCGCTCGCCATTGTGACGGTGCTGTATGTACACATTTTCCTCTTGGTTGTGCACTGTTACCAGATGTGAGTTCATCATTGAACAGTTGGACACTGCAGTCACCCAAGGTGCGCATACAGAGCTCGTTAAATAGCAGTATCCATTGAAGTAATCCCATCCAACTGGACAGATATCTGTGCGTATAAATCACGGTATTGAGTCACAAATAAGAGACAATATTGATAGAAATACTGTAAAAAATCTTCTCTTTTAAGCAGTAAAGTTCTTACCTGACAAAACTATGTAGGATATGAAGAGTGGGTCGTATTTTTCCTCATACAGTTCTTTGACACAAACCCGAAAGCCTTTCCTGCTAATATACTGTATGTAAAAGCACTAAACATTAGTACTAAAATACGCATTGGAATGTGGTGGGGGTGGTGGAAATACGCATTGGAATGTGGTGGTGGTGGAGGTGGAGTAGGGAAAACAATAGAAATGCAATAATAGTGGGGAGGTGAGGGCGGAAAAACACTAGAAATTTGGTGGTGGCAGTGGTGGTGGTGGTGGAGGAAGAGGGAAAACAATAGAAAGGTGGTGTTGGTAGGAATACAATAGTAATATGGTTGTGGAGGAGGACCCGAAAAACAGTGAAAATGTGGTTGTGGAGGCTGTGGTGGTGGTGTTCGTGCTGAAAGGAAAATCAAAAAAGGAAGGTGAAGCGAAAAAACTGAATTGTGGAGAAGGAGAAGGGGGAATCGGGTAAGTTAACAATTCGGTCTGTTATTAGAAAGAGCTAGTTTGTCTTCGAACTCAGCAGAAAGCAGCAGAACTGGATATTTACCCAGCGATTTCATGTCAAAGGGGAGCTAGCGCTTATTACTTTGACAGCATGAATCAACAAATGAATACTTTACTTTTTTTAGTCAACCAATCAAAAAGCAACGCATTTGTTTCCCTAAGAAGATCAAGAAAGCTCCAGTGTAAAACCGGTTAAACCACCTTAAAATGGCACACGACCTATGTTAATGAGATTCCACCTATATTTAGATACTTTAATTTCTACAGTACGCACAGAATCTGCGAAGAAAGGCACTTTTTTCACTGGTGCCCAAGCACCAGTATACACCTGTATCTACTTATTTTTATCTTTATTTGTTGTAGTTGCCTGTATTCTTCAGTGCTGAAATTAGTATCGTTCTCCCCAGTTATAACATCTTTAACAGACAGGTTCACCCTGGTTAAATATGTTATGATTATGATTATGATTATGATTATGATTATGATTATGAATATAGTAATTTTTTTTAAAATTTTATTGACAACAATGCTAACTGTTAAAATCCTATTTACAATTAATTCGCTTGATAATAATAATAATATTATTATTATTGTTATTATTATCATTATCATTACGATTATTCACAGGTTACTATTCAAGGAATAAAGAAAAAAGGTCATAACATCATCGGTGTTTATGTATTCCTCAGCAGAATAACGAGATTCGTCCGCAAAAAAAAGGTTAATTAGTTCTCTACTATACTACTCTTAATTTAATAAGAAATTTGATATCCTGACATCACTAGTTACTAACCTCTACCTACGCAGCTATGCTGTTATGAACTGGACTTTGATTCCCTCCTTTTGTCGAGTGAGAAGCAGAAACCAAGACGTGTGGCGTTGTGTTATAACTTTTGGCAAAGATTGCCTCCTATAAAAGGTAAAGAAAATATTGTTGACAGTGACTGACGTTTCGACAACCTGTGCGGTAGTCATCTTCAGAGTCAAAGTGAGTTGTATCACGTCAGTTGATGGTATCATACTCTGGTTATTGAACTGAAGGGTCAATTACTTCGCGATGTTATTGGTCGTCTGTCAGTTAAGCCGTGATGTTATTGGCTATGAAGTCTCGTAATAAGTAATTGGTGCGTTTCGATCCGTCTATTGTCACAGTTAAACAGCCGTCTATTGTTTGTTAAATTTTCAGTTCTCCAGTCGTTCTCTCGTAGTTAGTTTTGCCTGATCTCGTCAATAAGTTGTTTGTACGGCACTGGTAACTGTTGGCTACGATTGAGTGGCGTTTGTTCTAAGTTAGTAAACCAGGGTTCTAAAGTAAGACGTTGATAGTATTCTGTAAAATACGTTATACATGTCGCAGAGTCCTAGTCAATTTGATGATATATAACATTAAATGTCAAACCTGAGCCCAGAAGAAGCTGATAGGACACGAAACGTGCTATTAGCAGATATTCTATGTGCCTAATTAATTGTCAAAAGGAAGATCGAGAATGCCCATTGTAATTCTTAGTTTTTAGTTTAATGGTAAGTTCTGATCCATACATATTGGATAAGAATGTAGTACCTTAGTTACCTTAAAAGGCAAATATGTTAACTCAACAGCCAACCAGAATGCAAAGGTCGGGAAAACATAAAAAAGGGTTGCGATAGTTACCAAGGCACCTTTTTCCATTTCCATAGAATCCAGCTTTGCAGGTGCAAATGTATGAGCCCACGGTATTCTGACAAGCAGCGTTTGGATCACACCTGTGATAATTGTTGATGCATTCGTCAATGTCTGCAGTAGACAACAAAAGTCAATGAAGACCATTTTATCACCGTGATCCTACTTGAAAGCAGTATTATCATTCAAATGAGGATTTTTTGGGGGGGAATAACTGAGAGTGATAAGTACAGGGGTTACCTTTACCTAAATATTTAGACTACTGCCTGGAAGAGAGTTTCATAAAATGCAGACTTTATAAAATTCTGATCAACAACACGGCGATAAAATTATCATAAAAACTCACTACTGCAGAAGTGATCTTCAAACCTCGTTATTGGTGACAAAGGTTTGGATTTGTAGTATTTCTATGGTAACTCAAAACTTGCCTTTAACACAAGTATAGTTATAGCATTTATCACATGACACGTCGTTCCAAGTGTAGCCATCCTCTGCACCAAGGGCGTGGACACAGTCTTCGTTTTTCAAGTTGTTTGGTTGTTGCGGAGCCCAGAACTGAAAACTGATTATTTCCTTGTTTGTCCACACAAACGATCCCTCGACGCTTCGATCATTGAGGCCAATCCATGATCGCTCGCCATTGTGACGGTGCTGTATGTACACATTTTCCTCTTGGTTGTGCACTGTTACCAGATGTGAGTTCATCATTGAACAGTTGGACACTGCAGTCACCCAAGGTGCGCATACAGAGCTCGTTAAATAGCAGTATCCATTGAAGTAATCCCATCCAACTGGACAGATATCTGTGCGTATAAATCACGGTATTGAGTCACAAATAAGAGACAATATTGATAGAAATACTGTAAAAAATCTTCTCTTTTAAGCAGTAAAGTTCTTACCTGACAAAACTATGTAGGATATGAAGAGTGGGTCGTATTTTTCCTCATACAGTTCTTTGACACAAACCCGAAAGCCTTTCCTGCTAATATACTGTATGTAAAAGCACTAAACATTAGTACTAAAATACGCATTGGAATGTGGTGGGGGTGGTGGAAATACGCATTGGAATGTGGTGGTGGTGGAGGTGGAGTAGGGAAAACAATAGAAATGCAATAATAGTGGGGAGGTGAGGGCGGAAAAACACTAGAAATTTGGTGGTGGCAGTGGTGGTGGTGGTGGAGGAAGAGGGAAAACAATAGAAAGGTGGTGTTGGTAGGAATACAATAGTAATATGGTTGTGGAGGAGGACCCGAAAAACAGTGAAAATGTGGTTGTGGAGGCTGTGGTGGTGGTGTTCGTGCTGAAAGGAAAATCAAAAAAGGAAGGTGAAGCGAAAAAACTGAATTGTGGAGAAGGAGAAGGGGGAATCGGGTAAGTTAACAATTCGGTCTGTTATTAGAAAGAGCTAGTTTGTCTTCGAACTCAGCAGAAAGCAGCAGAACTGGATATTTACCCAGCGATTTCATGTCAAAGGGGAGCTAGCGCTTATTACTTTGACAGCATGAATCAACAAATGAATACTTTACTTTTTTTAGTCAACCAATCAAAAAGCAACGCATTTGTTTCCCTAAGAAGATCAAGAAAGCTCCAGTGTAAAACCGGTTAAACCACCTTAAAATGGCACACGACCTATGTTAATGAGATTCCACCTATATTTAGATACTTTAATTTCTACAGTACGCACAGAATCTGCGAAGAAAGGCACTTTTTTCACTGGTGCCCAAGCACCAGTATACACCTGTATCTACTTATTTTTATCTTTATTTGTTGTAGTTGCCTGTATTCTTCAGTGCTGAAATTAGTATCGTTCTCCCCAGTTATAACATCTTTAACAGACAGGTTCACCCTGGTTAAATATGTTATGATTATGATTATGATTATGATTATGATTATGATTATGAATATAGTAATTTTTTTTAAAATTTTATTGACAACAATGCTAACTGTTAAAATCCTATTTACAATTAATTCGCTTGATAATAATAATAATATTATTATTATTGTTATTATTATCATTATCATTACGATTATTCACAGGTTACTATTCAAGGAATAAAGAAAAAAGGTCATAACATCATCGGTGTTTATGTATTCCTCAGCAGAATAACGAGATTCGTCCGCAAAAAAAAGGTTAATTAGTTCTCTACTATACTACTCTTAATTTAATAAGAAATTTGATATCCTGACATCACTAGTTACTAACCTCTACCTACGCAGCTATGCTGTTATGAACTGGACTTTGATTCCCTCCTTTTGTCGAGTGAGAAGCAGAAACCAAGACGTGTGGCGTTGTGTTATAACTTTTGGCAAAGATTGCCTCCTATAAAAGGTAAAGAAAATATTTCTTGCAACTGGAAGGGGATTAGAATCGTTATCGTCTACTTCACACACGCCTTTTTTATATTTCACTCTATAGGTTATACAGTCAAGTTATAGAGACAGATAATTCGTTAATTAAGAAATAACTAGAGAGAATACTTCCAAATCCAACGGGTTTTTTGTATTGATAGAATCCTCTGATAAGGTCTGGATAACTAAATCTTACTTTACTGTTCATAGATACTACCTTGAAGTGTCCTTGACTAGAGACGGGTAAAAGGGAAATAAAGTGAAATTTGAGAACCTTGGCTTTAATCAGGCTTTGCTCCACCTTGGAAAAAGGAGGTCTTTTTGCTTTCCTGACGATTTTGAGATAATCGTGAATTAAGTAATTCTTAATTTTGCGTTTAAAATTTTGGGGAAAGCATGCCAAATCAACGTTCACAATAAACTGGGCTCGCACTACATAAAGTACACTTCCAAGCTGAGAAGCTCAAATCTGTGAAACAAATACAGTAAGACGAAAGAGATTTTGAGGCCAACCTTAGTTGAAATCAATCAGTTCCGCACAAGAAGCCCTTTGAAACATAGGCTGCAACTAAACTTTAAACCTTTGATAATGTGAAATTGCCATTCAAAAGGGTTTTGTGCTTTTGCTCTATCAGTCTCCTTTCACAGGATACTTCATTTAATTCTTAAAACTATCCAATGCATACAAACACCAAATGGACAGACTCTATCATAGAGGTGACTGAGGTATAGAAGTAGCGAATGTGTGACCTGTGGAATTGTCAGTATTATGTACATTGCTAAGACTGTTACAGGTTAAACACCTTCGCTTTAATGGTCTGAAATTAAAATTTGATAACTACCATCAGATGGTAAAAAAAGGCTTTTTCACTGAGATTTGGATTCAAACTCAAACGCTGATACTGACCTTGCAAAATGCATTATAATGTCTGCTGTCGGGAGGTTTATCACTTGCAAAGTAGATCGAGTTATGTTCTGAAAAGGGAGGGTTGGGAAGATCCGAAAAGGCCAGCCAATTCTGAAAATAAAATCAACAACTCGTTATTTCTCATCAATCGACCGGCATGCATAGATAAAGGAAAAAAAATAGGAATGGGCATGAGGTGTGAAGGTGAAGAATGGCGCCTTTTAATAACTAATTCTAAGATGAATTTGCAGAGTTGCTCGACCTATGATAACTACGGGCTGTTCTTTTTAAGGGTATCCGTAGAATTACCTGTAACTTATAAAGCCGGTGGCAGCCCAATGCATGATCCATGTTTGACATTCACTAGAGGATACATTATACTTACCACAAAAATATCTTGGTGCGATCCAGCATAATTCTGCAGTTCTCTCATACAAACTTTACAAGATGATTTTGTTACATCTTCAATCCATACACTTGCAGCGTCACGTTTTAGTCCTAGATTGTAATGCTTTGACGTCACAAAGACTGAAGGTTTGACTGAAAATTTCCTCTGCAAATAGCACAGACAAATTGTCATTCTTATAAAATGCTTCTATTTAAAATTATTATTATCGTCTGTTCTTATTTATTTCTTTATTTTTTTTAATTATCTACTTTATTAAGAATTCAAAGAAAGAATGGTGATCTTTATAGATTCAGCAAAGTTATTAAAAGCGGCAGTTTGAACGTTGTTTCACTTCTTCGAATTTACATAAGTAAATGTGGTTAATTAGTGAAAGAACGATCACTTTATATATTTTATTCCGTTTCATTAACTATTTTATTGTTTAGCATTTTCTCACAAGTATATAGCACCCTGAACTGTAATTTGACAATACTTCCAAAAGTTCAACTGTCGTGAATGATGTTTATAACCATAAAAGCTTTGAAAAAGAGAACGTTCAAAAATAGATCAGGGCAACTTACAGTGGGAAATTTGACAGTTGCACAAGTCGTCCCTGTCCACCACTGTGACATGCGCAGTTCACCAGTCACGCCACCCATTGGAGCACCTTGATACGCCATCCAATCAACTGTCACGTTAGCATACGACGTTCGTTCGTTATATCCGGCTGCCATCACACAGGCAGTAAATCCGCCGTTATTGACATTTTCAATCCACGATACCGCCGCGTCATGGACATACGATTTGTCACTGGTATCCATATGATTGACAGTTATCTGCACTTCAATGGATTTGTCAGGGTAGAACACAAAAAGCTCGAAAGGGATTACTTGACAGTGAGAATAACCCAGAGATGGAATATGGGCCATGTGAAGGCGACCACGCTGAAGAGGAAATCCTAAAAAGGAGTTGCAAAGACAAGTTATAGGCTTAATGTTACAAAATTAAATCCCTTGTTGACGCAATAACTTTTCCCCAAGAAGAATGGCAAAGTAAACGGAAATGAAGTAAAAGAAAATTTTACTATCAGTCCAACAAGGTTAACAGGATCCAGTGAAAAGGTGCACGTTGACCACCACAAAAAGGCAACAAAACTGCTGACCTTCACAACTGCCAGGATGTTGTACGGTAAAGTTTAGTCGATTGAGACAAACTTCCTGTTCCAACAAACATTTGTTGTCGTATGTTGTGCCATTGGATGAACATACGGGTTCTTTGTAAGTTGGACAGCTGTCCAAACACACACAGCGGGCATCATTAGGTCCAAAAGCCTTACACAGACTGTGATAATGACATGTTACATCTATACAAGGATCCAAGTCTAAAAGACAAACATACAAGTGTTGGAATCAGAGCGCATCATTTCAGATTCATTCATTTTGAATTTGTCAATAGATAAAACAGCCTGGAATCTTGAATCATCAGGGAACTGGGTAAAGGTTAAGGTTAAGTTCACATAATAACAAATAGCTTTTGCGCCGCCACCAAAATCATATCGAAAAGGGCTTATGTTCACACACGAAAAAACAGCTGTTGCGGTTGTGACAAAGAGAGGCTGCAATTGTGCCTCGCCGATCTCTAAGGTCGAGAGTCACATGTTGGATACATGTAGGTGTTCACACACTATACTATACACTATAGCTTTTCGTTATCTGGTATAATGTGACCACAGCCTAAAGAACATGAGCGCTTCCATATATGTCGTATATTGCTGAATTTTAACCTAGCCTTTAATCTCACTTTCTTTTGTTTTGGAGCTTGGTAATGTATAACGTGACTGATTTGAAACAAAGGAAAAAAAACTTTAATTTAGGATAAAATTTGATCAAAATTAAACATATGTATTTTAGTATTGTCCAGTTAATCACTATTATCTTATTGTTATTGTTAGGAGAGCACCGTGATTGTCTACAGATAAAAGTCATTGCCTTTACCTTATTTTACATTACATAATTTATCACGTACCTCCAATTACCATATAATCGACCTTTATGATATCCTTATCGTTGGCGTCATTGTTGTAGCTTCTCACACACACTTCTGTTTCGTTTGTAGATGTATTCTAAGCATATTCCAAAATAACGAAAGAAATACTTTAAGTTCACATTTCACAAAATATAGCATTTTGTTGAACTAGAGTAAACCTGTTCATTGTATGTTAGTAAAACAAAAAAATTCATACAATATTTTTTTTCTCAAATTTCAACTGACTTGTCGATTTATTGATGGTTAAACTGAGGGTTAGTGCAAGTAGAGTAAGAAATAACGTATACTGATCATGAATTGTTTTAATAATTCATGATCACCTGTTAAATCTTGCACCTTTGTTTTAAAGAACAAAACGAGTACAAAACTATAAAAAAAATCAGTTTCCAACGCACAAGTCTGCTCAAAAGTTCTTATGAGCGTTTCCTTTGCGGAAAGCCTGGTTTTGTTATTCGTAAAAATAGCTTAATGTACCATCATTTAGGAAGGCTATTTGCCATAATTATATAAAAATGAGAAACCAGTTAAATAGCCTTCATTCCCTTTACATACCCCGCTACACGTCGTTGGAAAAATCTAAGTTTTGAACGTGAGTATAAGGACAACGGTAAAAACAACATTTCTTTACTTTTAAACAAATTCTCGCTATTAGAACCAAAGAAAGAATAGGCAGACTATATGTTTCTAACCTCAACCCAGGCAGTAACTAAGTTACATGGTGCAGATCCGGAGAAACGTGATTTGTTGTTATTGTAACCAAGTCTTGGAGACACCACTACAACCGGAGGGGCATAAAAAGCATCCTGGAACTTGACTTTCTGAAACCAGGAAAAAAAAGATTCATAAGAAATAGGTAGTCACTTTCCAAGAAAAACTACCTCAACATCCATTTTCTCATTCCTCCTACCAACTAAATACAGGTGGGAAATGGACCTTGTTCTTTTGAAAGGATACAATATATTCAAAGACATTATCTAGTGAGCTATAATTGGAATAACAGAAACAAGTAGAGGAAAGAAGAAAACATCAGTGTTCAATGCTGAACGCCATACTCGAGTGCATCAAGGCTTGGATTTGTTAATATAGAGGACCCCCAGTAGAGTTTTAAGAAATCACGTTTGCAGAATAAGAATAAGTTTGTTTCAGTTGTGAAACTTGAAGAATTAACATTTGACTTGTTTGATCGTACAGAAGAGTTATATAGCGTCACGTGATTTCCCCTCCTGATGACGTCACAAAACGTGTTTTTTCAATTGGATACATTTGCATATCAAACATTCGCAAATTTTAGACGTCAAAATGGTCTAAAGATGGTTGTTAACACGATTCTGCCTTTTAAGACGGTATTCATTCTATACCTTATCAGTTTCTAGTATGTTTGTTAAGTCACGTGACCTGACTCTTAATTGACGGTTTCCGACAAAACCTGCACGGACATAACTAAAAGCTGGCAATCTAAAGCTCTGGCTAGAGGCCATAGAAAAACGATAAAATAAGGAGAATACAGTTTGACTAAGTGTTCCCCATTTTCGGTGAAACATTTTGACCGTTACAAGGCCAATGCCAGTCACGTGACTTAGACAGACAATGAAAAACCGAATCAAATAGAATCAAGCGTGGATAGAAAACTGCTTACCAAGTGAAGATGAGAAAAATCTTTCTACTTGAAATTAAAGCCCACAAATGTTTTAAGGCAAACCTTAAAACTCGAGTCAAATGGCACTACCTGGCAAATAGCGTTGTTGTCCTGTTTGTTTGATGGTGAGTTGTTGTTTGTAAACACGAGACTATCAGTCAAGGTGAAATTGTCAGTCTTCAATTTGGTAAAAGCTATCCAATCCTGCAGGGAAGAGGTAAAGATATGAAGCAAGAATTTTGAGCCTATAAATGTAACACTTGTTGTTACTGTCATTACGCTTTCAAACCAAGAAGAAAGCAAAGCAAGGGTACCCAACAAGGCCACTTATTTAATATTTACTTTGCTCTCAAATGGGTGAGGGAATAATGAGATAGAAAAATAATCGAGCATCAACGTTTTCATTAAACGTTCATTTCTTCCTCAGGCACATTTTTACAAATTTTGTTGCAAAAGGTTGCTACGGTTACAAGGTATGACGTTACTGAGCCGTGGCAATTTTGAATAAGCTATTGTAGAGTTTTGCCTTCTGTTTTGTGCGAAAAATAATCTATATTGGTGTTAATGAAAATACCAACATAACAGTGCATAAAATTTGTTCTGTGGTTACGAGTTCGTGCATTTCTACTTAGTTCCAAAAGACACCACTACTAACAAAACAATTAGTTTTCGAAGAAAGCAATTATCTGGATTATTACTTACGACTTTGATGTTTTTGTGAATTCCATCAAAACTCTTAATCTCTCTGGCGCAGAGTTTAAAACTGTCCTTGCGGAAGTCATCTACCCACAGGGCCAAAGCGTCTTGAGGTCTTTTAAGAACCTGGTGACGAACAGTGACGAAGGTATTTGGAAGAGCCTGGAAACGCTGAAAAAACCGAACAAATGATATTATCCATAAAATATTTTCAAGGAACAAAGACAACAAAGAAGAGAAACTACAACTTCTACCATGAAAAGCAGCTCTGTTGCTGATCGAGGGCAGGTAAAGTAGAGCGTTAAATGAAATAAATATTTAAAAAACAATTAACCCCTTTATTCCTAGACCACATTGTGGCGTGATGTTTTCATACTCCAACTCTTAAATTTGTGGACGAAGCCATGAGGTGTCACTATTTCAATGGAACTTTTTTATGAGAGTCTTGCATAGATTAATCAAGTATTTCTTAGGATTTTACAAATGAAAGTTGAATGCTTTTGTAATCATTTTTCTTTGGCCATGTTTTTTAGTCAGAAAGGGTCAAGATACGAAAATCAGGAAAACAGACAAACAAAACCAAACAAGCAAACAATCAAGAAAACCAAACCGAAATTTGTTTCAGTGTTGTTGTTGTTGTTTTTTTTTTTTACTTTTTCAACACTTCTATTACTTCCTTCTTTTTTTTTTCCCCAACATCCTTTGTAAATAAATCTACCTCCAAGTTTATTTAGCTGGGACATAAACTAATAAGTTCACTGCTCTTTTTTTCAGTTTCTTCAACTCCTGATTTATTTCTCATCTATTTATTAGTCTGTTACTTTAAGTAATATATTTACTTGCCCCACTTGTTTCTCAAAAGTTGTTTTATTTTCTTGATCTAATTTTCTATATATTTTCTTCTTTAGCTGCTTCAGTTTACTCGGCTTTCTGGTCCTTTAAAGCCCTATCTTTTCTCCTCTATTTCTTTTTCTTCATTCTAATCTCCTTCTTGTTCTTAATTTGTTCTTCTCTGTCAAAACAAATTAAGAACAAGAAAGAGATTGAAGATTTAGAACTTGAAATTTAACATCAATTGAATTGGTAGAAGCGCACAGGTTTTGCCCAGTATTTTCAAAAACGGATTTTCAGCCTAGGCCTTTTCTTTCCAGTAACTGCTCAGTTTATTCCTAGGGCAAATTCCGTTCAAATTTGGTGATGGAAGCTTGCTATGTTAGCAAGATATGACGGCATAAATAGTATAAGGCTAAGCCACTTCTAAGAAAAATGCGCGTTACTTTCTGTGTAAAAGAGTAACAAATAGCATAGTTGCAAAAAAAGAAAAATATTTGATTATAATATACTTCAAACTTAATTCTCAAATTTTATGTCATTAAGGCAAATTTTAGCTAAAACGAATTTTAAATAAAATTCAAGATGGCAGCCAATATGGTCGCCACATCAATGACGTCACGGTAGCTGATAAAGATAACATTATTTTGTTGAGCTTATCCCAGTCTATCAATCAAACTTTTCATCTCTTCAAGAAATATGACAAACACAGAAAAATGTAAGATGACATAACAGGTAATACTAAGAACACACGTCACAGCACCTGCATAGCAACAACCACCGAACGTTGCCAAACACTCTGAAACTTGGGCATGACTCTAGCACTATTTATGAATAGACATGAAATAACAAGTATAAAGTGAAAGGCTGAAGGTCTTTTTTTCTAGGAGACAAACGAAATGAAATTTTAAAAAAAGATGAAAGTCTGAACTAATCGAACCTTTTCAAAAGCGATTCTTTTACACTTTGTTCCAGTAGTCCAGGTGTTTAAAGAAGCTGTGCCTAGTTGAGCGCCAGCAGGTACAGATTGCAGCGCCATCCAGTTCACTTGCAAAGCGCCACTTGAGCCATCTCCGTATTCCAAAACACAGACAGTAAATGCCTTGTTATTCACAGATTCCACCCAAATTGCTGCGCCATTTCCACGAGCTTGAGTAGAACCTTCCGTTGCATGGCTTTTAGAAATGAAGATTTTAATTTCTTGTCCACCGTGAAAAGGCTCCTCAAAAGAAACATTCTTACAGACAAACAGACTCAAAGTTGTGGTCACATTGAATTTTCCTGCTTTGAAGCTGAGTCCTGTGGTGGAAATCAGAACAAACTATTAAGCGCCACTGTGCGACTATTCGACATGTTTTGACCATAAAGATACTGGGTTAATTAAAAAGTAACTACTTGTGAACAATGCTTCGTGAAATCAAAGCCTTCTTGTAACTTACAGTTCTTCAGCACTAAATCAAAATTTTACGAGCATGTATGTATGAAACACTTCTTCAATAACATAAAAACATCAATTTCGCTATCGTTCATACCTTCAATTTCTTGGTAAATGAGAGCAAATGTGAAGAAAATCGAGAAGAAGTGTACACGGAGTTGGTGCTCGGTAGACATCTTGCTTCCACTGAGGGAAAATCGACCCTGGTCGTCATTATACCTCTTAGGAATACGTGGCAATAAGGTTTAACGCGAAAATATTACACGTTCAGCACAATGAAAAAAATTGCCTGAGAGGGTAGCAGTGAGGTACAGGGTTAAGGAGAAGCAAAGAGCAGATATGTAATGATGTTGTTAAAGATATATTTACTTAGTGGGGGTAGACATGTGAGGTTTTTGACGTCCCTGGGGGTACAAGAGCATAAAGAAGATGGCGTATAATTCAGGATCACTTAAACAGTAAAAGTTAACAAATATCTAGACTAAAACGAAAATTACNTCCTGCTTTGAAGCTGAGTCCTGTGGTGGAAATCAGAACAAACTATTAAGCGCCACTGTGCGACTATTCGACATGTTTTGACCATAAAGATACTGGGTTAATTAAAAAGTAACTACTTGTGAACAATGCTTCGTGAAATCAAAGCCTTCTTGTAACTTACAGTTCTTCAGCACTAAATCAAAATTTTACGAGCATGTATGTATGAAACACTTCTTCAATAACATAAAAACATCAATTTCGCTATCGTTCATACCTTCAATTTCTTGGTAAATGAGAGCAAATGTGAAGAAAATCGAGAAGAAGTGTACACGGAGTTGGTGCTCGGTAGACATCTTGCTTCCACTGAGGGAAAATCGACCCTGGTCGTCATTATACCTCTTAGGAATACGTGGCAATAAGGTTTAACGCGAAAATATTACACGTTCAGCACAATGAAAAAAATTGCCTGAGAGGGTAGCAGTGAGGTACAGGGTTAAGGAGAAGCAAAGAGCAGATATGTAATGATGTTGTTAAAGATATATTTACTTAGTGGGGGTAGACATGTGAGGTTTTTGACGTCCCTGGGGGTACAAGAGCATAAAGAAGATGGCGTATAATTCAGGATCACTTAAACAGTAAAAGTTAACAAATATCTAGACTAAAACGAAAATTACGACAGCAGTTTAACTTCGCCTTTTAAAAAAATAGGGGAAACACTGTAGGAGCTGAAAGGAAATTAAATTTCTGGCAGGAAAGTCTGATTTAGCTGGTAAAGTAAATTATTTTTCCTGCTTAAAAGTATGGTTTATCACTGATAATCTCGGCTATTCCATTTCACTAACATTTGCATACGGGCAGCCGAGAAAATTCAAAATTACTGGGCGATTAGACGCTCTCTTATCAGATTCGTAGGGTTCAGTGAAGCACTTGTGATTTTTGCATCGAACTTTCTTTTTTATGATATTTTAGCTATCCTCTAGTAATCCCATCATCTAACTCAGTAAAGACATTTTTACCTCCTCACTAGTTTGCATCATATTTTGAAATAAATACAATTTATCACCAATCCTTCTGTCCCTATATGTTCAAAGGGTGCCATAGCACTATCCGCTGGATAAATCTCCATCCACTGGATAGCGCAATTAGTTTCTCCAATATTTATCCGCTGGATAGCGCGATCCAACGTTTCAACAACTCGGGCCTGATTTTTACGTTTCATAATACAATACTGATGGGATAAGACTTCCTAGGAACTTATCGTTTTACCAGTTTTCAGGTCAATATGATTTTTCGTTTTAGGAATCACGTTTGAATTTCTATTAGGTCTTCGCGTGGCTCAGTTCCTAAGTCGGTATAAAATGATCAGACCACTTATCATTTGACCGGATTCAATCTCTATTTAACCACTCTCTCATTAATAATTTTTATTTAGTGTCGATTGATGATTAATCGGTTTCATTGGTAAACTAAGAAACAACAGAGAAACAGATGTTCTGTGGGACTCGATCATGGCGTCATCATACTGATAGAAACTTCTATTGTTACTTGGGCTGAAATACCTCTACGAATAACTCAGGCTTGAAAAACCGTACAGAAATGAATTTGTGCGAGATTGTTGATACATTAAACTCGTTTTTGCGACTCGGTTTTCGCGCGCCAGACGGTAGTTTATAAGGGTTTTAATACAAGCCAAAACCGGTGGAAGGAATCCGAAAAATAGTTAGAGCAGGGCTGGTTTCTTGTCAGCATTGACTCATCAGAGTGGCTTTCGGTGTTGAATTCGGGTTTAATTACGACTCGCAGTATCTTACCTGCGCTGTATCATTGAGGGAATAGATTCAAATGAATTTCGTTTCCGCAACCAGAGACGGTGCTTAGGTCCGATTAAGCTTATGTTATTGTTAGAAGAAAGGAAAATTTATAATAGCCGTTTATTCTGTAAACAAAGCGAAATTAATGAAGTGAGTAATGTGTAACAATTTATAAAAGCCGCTTATTATCTCTGGTTTAACTCGATTTAAGTGCAATCGCACACATCTCTACTAAATCGAAGAGCAATGCCATAGACTGATAGTGAAATATGATGATTGTACTGAAAATAAGGGGTAATTTAGAGAATATATTTCAAATGATGAGATTTGCATTTCAAAATTTACTGTTCAAGTGGGCTCGTTCGCTTTGATTTGTTTACCTATAAATTTATCTGTCGTATACATTCGCTTTTTATTTCGTGCACCTATCAGCATCTATTTGTACAATTTATTCTTTCTTATTTTTAAAATAAAATGGACAGTTTTACAAATTAAGTCTTAGTTATATTTGAAGGTATTCTAGTTCCGAAAGCCTACATCTTTACAATGCATGAAATTAAATTTAAAAAAATAAGTAAATAAAACACTATCAACAGGTTCTACGCCACAAATTATCATTTGTTACAGCCGGAAATGAACATGACACTGCTTATTCAGTATTGTCTCTACGTATTAGGCTCTATTCACCATTTTCACATAGACCATAATGTACCTTGTTTACCCCCCAAAAATTTGCATAACCATTGTCTTAGTTTTCTCTTGGGACGACTGAGAAATTGGAAACAAAAGTTCTGCAAAATTTTGGGGGGTAGACAAGGTTCATTATCTTCTACGTGAAAATGGTGGATTGATATTTCCGGCGCTCTAGCGGACTCTGGTAATCGAACCTAGCTTTTGTACGCTCGTACAGTGTAGGATTGCTGCATGTATACGATTTGAAAAATAAAAATACAGTCCAAAATTGTTCCCTTTTTCTGGTTTTTGATTGCTTTGGTTTCGGGGACATCAATGGCGGTTGCCTTAATGGTGAGATTGAAGAGAGTTTCAGCTTCACGTATACGGCAAACGTCAGATTCAAGTTCAGAATTTCTCAAAGTAGAAAATGAGTAGATAAAAAAAGCTCAAAACAATTCTTATTCTAATTTATGTGTAGAAATAATGAACAATAAACGACAAGTAGTGGGGAAACTCGCATGGTCACGTGGTACAAATTGACATACACGTGATGCTACAGACACAGTTACGACAAACGGCGAAGGTCAAATTCTATTTGACAATTCTCAAAATAGAAAATGATCAGATAAAAACAGCCCAAAACAATTCTTATGGATAAAACTGGCGTTATCAGCGTGTATTTTTGAAGAGGAATAAACGACACGTAAAAGGAGAAACTTGATCGTTTGGCGTAAACGTTACTCTAGTAAGTCTCTCGAATATTTACAGTTGAACTACAGAGTGTCTGGCAAGGTTTTCAATCAAAGATTTGTGAACTCGTGTCTAGCAAACTCTCCAAGTTTTTATATATATACCCAGTTATACGCACCTTATTACTTCATCTGCGCTTAACGAGTGTCTTTTGGTCCATAACTTTCAAAACAACTGCTCCACAGAATGTCTCTGATTACACGTAACGCAAAAGAGTATCGAAGTATGACTGCACAATAAATGTCACAAAATCTACCTAAGGGGTCCCTTCGGGATTTTCTGTCTTTACGTCATCCTAACCATTTCGTACTTGCGGGCGCAAACAATAGAAACGTCATCATTACCTACCGATTCCTCGCGGCCCCTGTTCAAGCAAATCCCGAGATTTTTTCTGGCATACTGTATGTTTCAACTGTAAGTACTTTCCTTAATATATGCGCGAGTTACTAGTGTGCCTCCGATCCTCGCGATTTCTTGGCGAAATCCCTGCGGGGGCAACAATATAGAAAAATTTTAGAATCGCGTTAGCACCGCAGTGCTCTACCATTTAAGCAATGAAGACCCATAAATTGGGAGCAGGCCAATTTGTTGAGTTCATCTTAACCCGTGAAAGAAATGAAGCGTGAAGATGATGTGAACTGCGAAAATACAAAACAGTTTAAACGTTCAGATACGATCGTCGTAGCGGTTATTGCAATTTAAGCAATTGTAAAACAAAAAACAAAAAACCTTTCGGTTTTATTTGAATATAACTTCAATAATTTCAATTTACAATAAATGACTTCAAAATCATTCTTTTGCTAATTTTAGGTCAATGGACTTTCCAACAAATTTTGGGGTTGGGGACGTGAAGATAATGAACTGTATTTGATAATGAAAGAAGCTAAATTATCAGTAAGTAATAATATTGCTAATACCACTGAAGCGCATGAAAGAGGATTCTCCTGGAAAACACAAGCAGAGTGTCCACAACTGAAAGCGGCCACTTAATATAGGAAAGATCCTCTTAAGCTGCTTCCCCGGGGGAAGGGGGTATTTCTAGGAATTGTTGAAAATGTCAATTTTCAACCCGTCAATTTTCAACCCGTTTTCAGACCTAGCCTTCAAGAAATTATTTCATCATCACTTAGATTGAAACAGGAACAAAAACATTTTTTAAAAATCAATTTCGAATTCGAATATTTCTCTTTCTTTCCACCTCATCTGGAATTGAAACGATGAATACGTTCATACCATCCCGTAGTTCGCTCGATTACTGTACCCGATTCCAGACCAAAATGGGCAAAGTTTATACCCGTTTTCAGACAAAACCGGCACAAAACCCCAACCCTTTGGGGCGGCATATACATATATGGCTTATATAAGGGAGTACACCCCGGCTCCGTGGGGCTGCTACTAGCAGTTTGATAGGAATATTCACTGGCATTGTTTCCAAGTTTCATATGCACGTACACATTTAGAAAAGAGATACCAGTGAATAATGAGGACGCTCACTTGTAAACATAAAACCTGGGGGAAAATTGGTTATATTTGAGTCCCTATTTAAAAGCTTTCTCTGTTTTCAATGTTCTTGAAACTTGCAGGGTATGTTTATTGGCAATTGATTTCGGGATTGTCAAATTTATAAAAAAAAAAATATCGAGCGGTTTTTTGCAAAATGCTAAATTTGTAGGCATGGACCAAATTGCGTGCAAAAACTTTCACAAAAGCAGCTGAATGCAAGTTAATAAAATTCTTCTTACTCGCGATCGCCCATAGCAATTCCCCTCTTTTCTTGTACGCAGTTTTCAATGGAATCAAACCACTATGAGATGAAGCCGCGTTTCCAAAGCTTATCATTTTCTTAAAAATTTAGCTAATTGTGTTTATAGCATGCTATTTCACTGTTTTTATGATGCTTAAAACTTCGTTTCAAAATGTCTCGAAAACGCTCTCATAGAATTTGTTCAAACCTTGACATAATCGAGGCAATTATGGCAGGTACAAACTCCCTTAAGCGATTTCTTAAAAAAAACTCCCGGTCCAGAGAAACAAAAAGATAAATAAAAAACGTAATCGCGTTGTTACGTTGCCATGGTGACTCCGATTGCAATAAACCCAGATCATAAGAAATTTTCATCTTTATATAATACAGTTGTGGTAATCTTTTTCCCATATCTTTACTCATGGCGACGTAGTTAATGCTCAAACTTCGGAGGTATCCCCCCAAAAAAATCCAGTCGAGCCACCTTAAGATGTGGTCTTCTCGAAGAGTCGTGTAGAGTACGCAAAGTATGGGTTGTGCAACGTAACAGGAGGGAAACAAGTGATAGCTTCTCAAAGTTAATTGATAAACTATACTAACAATTTAAGGCTCAGACAGGTTTCAGATGTCAAATATCAATTAAGTTAAATGTGCCCTTAAATGATGCTAAAAATAAACTTTGTACTCGGTTAGAAATTAAGATATTAGTTTTCATAACAAAAGGAGAAGCAGTGCAAGGAATCAGATAAAACCCTAAATTCAATATGGTTAAATATCAATTTAGATGCAACTGATGCAACCATTTTTAAGATGTAAAAAAAAAAACAGAAAACAATCTGAATTTTGTTCATGAAATTGCCAGCATTACAGAAGAAGTTCAGTCTTCAGTTGTTTTTAGATACCCTCCTGATCTGAATTTTCATTCTTTAGACTTGAAATCTTGAAATTCCTTGTTTGTGTTCATTTTGTCTTTTCAGGTATCGTTTCAGAGAGACAGGGAAACAGGAGTTACAACAGTCAAGGATAACATTCCTAAAAAGACTGATCAGTAATCTTGTTGTTATTGAGGCACCGTGCGTGATTCTCAACCTGAACTTGCACTGGAATGTACGAGAAACACCGTGGTGTGACAATCCTGACACATGACACATAGAATTTTAAAGCGTTATATAGATGTAAGTTATAAAAAAGTGCAAACTGAAAAACTGTGTGAACCAGAATTAATTGAAATCAGTTGTACAATGTACATCCACGTTCGCGCGTTCCATCAATTAACTGACAACTGGTTGTCACTAAAGATATTAGAGTGAGAAAAGAAAATCGAAACTGCCTGTATTTTTTTCTGTATGGCTCTTCGTTCGACATCGTTAGATGAGATATGACTTTGAAGAAAAAAACCTCTCTTACCACAAAATCTGTCATGTATTATCATGATTCAATGCAGTTCGACATCATCATGTTTTCCAAATTTCCTTGCCTTCCCCAAACCCGGAAAGGTCGCGTGGCACCTCTCTACATGAATGAATTCAGAAAGCTATATTTTTCTGGTTTGTTTTTCGTATTTCTTAATATAGTTCGCGTGATATTTCGAAAAAGCTGAAAAGATAGCTTCAATGAGTGAAATTTTAAAGAAATGTCCATATAATAAACATCATAAACCTTTTATTTATAGACAGCAGCTAACTGCACGATACAACAGCCTGAAATGACCAGAAATGTTGTTGGGTGAACTGAAATGTTCCTTGTTCGCTCTGCTGGTCTTAATTCAGTGCTCAATGAGTAATTGATCTGCAACGCATGTGCTTGTATATGTTTCCATTTTTGGTAAGGTGAGAAATCTCTTGAAAGCTTTATTGTTGTTCGGAATGTGCTTGCTTAAGGTTTCTACACCTCTATCGCATGTGAGAGCGCAAGTTAGTATGTATAATCAAATGGTGACGAGTGAAATTACGGAATAATTTCACGCGCGTTTTGTCCAAATCCTATAGGATTTGGACAAAACGTAAGTGAAATTATTCCCTAATTTCACGAGTATACCATTTGATAACCTATTAATATCATGGGTGACGAATTATGTTAGCAATCTTGGATTTTTGACATGTTTATCCTGGATCGTATCGATCGAGAACTTCACTCTCTCAAATGTTTAGACCTTAAATTTGGCTTATAAAGTTCAGAATTTTTCAGCCTTCTTCGGAAAAATACCTGTTAGAATCCTTCTTGATGTTCTCTTGTGTGTTCAGGTTTTCTAAAGCGTCTTTTTGTGCCCTGACATCTTCATTCACGACATTTTAAAACTTCGTCGCCATCTTGACACTGAGACGTACGGAAGGGTTGCCATGGCAATTTTGTAATTTCACATGTGAAATTACAAATTAACGCTGAAATTTCGCGCCAAAATTAAGGAGTAATTCGTCACCTATGATATTAATCAAAAGAACTCTGGGCTGTAATTAACTCGTAAACTTAGTGTTCAATCACTATATGGCTGAATCCGTGAGCGGGCAAGATGAAACGAATCCTGCGTTCTGATTGGCTAACCAAGCGGGCTCAGGATTTCTCGCGTTGTTCCCCAAGAAAATGTTGTCTTTTGGGCCATATAATAAAACCTTTNATTTGGACAAAACGTAAGTGAAATTATTCCCTAATTTCACGAGTATACCATTTGATAACCTATTAATATCATGGGTGACGAATTATGTTAGCAATCTTGGATTTTTGACATGTTTATCCTGGATCGTATCGATCGAGAACTTCACTCTCTCAAATGTTTAGACCTTAAATTTGGCTTATAAAGTTCAGAATTTTTCAGCCTTCTTCGGAAAAATACCTGTTAGAATCCTTCTTGATGTTCTCTTGTGTGTTCAGGTTTTCTAAAGCGTCTTTTTGTGCCCTGACATCTTCATTCACGACATTTTAAAACTTCGTCGCCATCTTGACACTGAGACGTACGGAAGGGTTGCCATGGCAATTTTGTAATTTCACATGTGAAATTACAAATTAACGCTGAAATTTCGCGCCAAAATTAAGGAGTAATTCGTCACCTATGATATTAATCAAAAGAACTCTGGGCTGTAATTAACTCGTAAACTTAGTGTTCAATCACTATATGGCTGAATCCGTGAGCGGGCAAGATGAAACGAATCCTGCGTTCTGATTGGCTAACCAAGCGGGCTCAGGATTTCTCGCGTTGTTCCCCAAGAAAATGTTGTCTTTTGGGCCATATAATAAAACCTTTATTTACCAAGCTTGTTCGATCAAGATGGCTGTCTATTGGCCTCGACTCGGTCAATAAAAACGGACAGAGGAACTCGGCCAATATCCAGCCGTCTTGACCTTCTGCTTGGTCAATAATGGTTCAGGCAATTCCAAGCGTGCCCATCCCACCTTCCCCCGGGCATTTTTCTTTTTTCTTCTTCTTCTTCTTGTTTTTTTTTTTAGAAAAGCTGCCAGTGCCACACGGTGGGGTCGGGCGGTTCATCCAAAAACCCCACAGTGGAGCATAAAAAAGTGGGCAAATACCCTACCCAGGGCCAACACTAACATTGCATTTTCCAGTAAATAAGCTGCAAATGCCATGTTTAGTTTATAGGAAATCTGTAATAATCTGATAAACACGAGTGAAACACCGGGCCCAACCGAATCGGTCCTAGCCGCCAGTTATAATTCAGTACTGCAAAAAAGATTTATCCGATCTGATTAATATCAATGACAGAACTATAAACTAGAATTT
>CALNXI010001064.1:17500-22105 GCA_942486025.1 Porites evermanni | reverse complement strand
CAAAATTTCTGAAAGTTATAGAATTACCCCCGAGAACAAACAGATATTCTGTACTTGCTAAGACATGGAACATGTTCAGTAGTTGTTTCTAAAATACATAATTGTATAACATGTCAGATAATTCATCATTCTTTCAATTTCTTGTCCACTCATCCACCCTGCATGTAATTTTAATATTTGTGTTTTGAAAACTGTCTAAATGCACACACTCATTTCTGAACATTTCAGAATTTTTTTAGAATGAAAATTACTTTCCGAAGAGCTAATATTAAAGGAAAATGCATCCCACCTCAGAAATGATGTCAAAATGCAGGAAATGGCACTTGAGAGAACCTAAATTTGCAAAATTTCATGGGGGGGCATGCCCCCAGACCCCCCTAGAGGCTCGCGCCTCTGGCGCTAAAAAATACCTCCCAAAACATAAAAGAACCCCCCTCAACAGAATCCACCCTACGGGCCTGATATGATATTACTTTCCTTTACTCTTATTTTATGATAGCTGTGTGATTATTACATACTTCACTGTATGTGGGACTAGCTGTATCTCTGAGGTGAGTATTTATTTCTTCAACGTCAAAATCATTAGCATTAACTTGGGCCTTTAAAGGTCTTTCCCCGAACTCCGTTTTTAATTAAGTAAGTAATACAATTACCGGAGTAAGTTCCAAGACTCAGCTTGTATTTGCTTCTCTCGTCTGTTATAGCAAAGTAGCTGTACTCGGCATAAGCTGTGTTTCTGTTGAAGTCCTCGAGATCCACTCGAAGTTTGCTTTTAGTTTTTGTCAGTTGGTGAATTTTGTCTAGTCCGAGCCAAAACTCGCCATTCAGTTTTCCGAACCCTTTTTTGTAGTCGTTCCAGCCGCGGTAGAAATTAACCGAGCCATCCAGTCTCTTCTGGAACACTGTCCACCCCCCACCGGCTGTTGTTTGGTCACAGTAGACATCAAAGACACCAGCACCGTCTCGGTCGATCTTGTAAATTCCACTTGTTCGCTTTCCAGCTTTGTACAGTTCACCGCAGTTCTTATAAGCTGGAAGACATGACATTAGCACTGATTGTTATTAGACATTTGGCAGGATATGGCTACTTTACAACTTATAAAGCCAGCAATAATATCTGCGTTTTATATACTGTGTTGCAAGCATGACACAGTATAAGAAACTATGTAAGAAATTTAGACCCAGAATAATGTAACTAAACACCTACCAAATTAGGCCTAACTGTCTTTGGTATAGCTACATTAATGATACAAAATTTGGAGTCAAACTATTCGAAGGTACGTTGATAAAATTTCTCGTTTGCAAGTAGCACAATTGACAGAAAACTGGTATGTTTATTGACATTTTTGCAGGTTTGCAGGTGTAGTTGTGAGACCCTTGAGTGTTGCTACACACTGCATTCACATCACAGGTACGGGTTTTGTTGCTGCATTCATCAATACCTAATGATGGAGAAAACAAATGATCATCTGAGTAGTCAGTGGATCCTGACTAAGTAAATTATGTGCTGGTAATTTTTTACTACTTTGTTTTGACGTATGGCAATATATGATAAGTTTAAACCAACTGATGGACAAGTTGAACAAAAAATGTATATATATCACATTAAACGTCAAAACTGAGCCCAGAGGGAGCCGTTAGGACACAGTTTTTAATAATAACAGATGTTCTATGTGCTAATTAATTTTCAAAACGAAGATCAAGAATGCTCATTGTAATTCTTAGTTAGTTTTTAGTTTATTAGTAAGTTCTGGTCCATACATATTGGATAAAAATATGGTACCTTAAAGGGTAAATATGTTAACTCAACAGCTAACCAGAATGCAAAGGATTGTGATAGTTACCAAAGCACTTTTTCCCATTTCCATAGAATCCAGCTTTACAGGTGCAAATGTATGAGCCCACGGTATTCTCACAAGCAGCGTTTGGATCACACCTGTGATAATTGCTGATGCATTCGTCAATTTCTGTAGTAGAGAAGAAAAGTCAATGAAGACCATTTTATTACCGTGATCCTACTTGGTAGCAGTATTATCATTCACATGAGGAATTTTTTTTTTAGAGTAACTGAGAGTAATAAGTACAGGGGTTACCTTTACCTAAATATTTAGACTACTGCCTGAAAGAGAGTCATAAAATGCAGACTTTATAAAATTCTGATCAACAACACGGCGACAAAATTATCATAAAAACTCACTACTGCAGAAGTGATCTTCAAACCTCGTTATTGGTGACAAAGGTTTGGATTTGTAGTATTTCTATGGTAACCCAAAACTTGCCTTTAACACAAGTATAGTTATAGCAGTTATCACATGACACGTCGTTCCAAGAGTAGCCATCTTTCGCACCAAGGGCGTGGACACAGTCTTCGTTTTTCAAGTTGTTTGGTTGTTGCGGAGCCCAGAACTGAAAACTGGATATTTCCTTGTTTGTCCACACAAACGATCCCTCAACGCGTCGGTCATTAAGGCCAATCCATGATCGCTCTCCATTGTGACGGTGCTGTATGTAGACATTTTCCTCTTGGTTGTGCACTGTTACCAGATGTGAGTTCATCATTGAACAGTTGGACACTGCAGTCACCCAAGGTGCACATACAAAGCTTGTTAAATAGCAGTATCCATTGAAGTAATCCCATCCATCTGGACAGATGTCTGTGCGTATAAATCACGGTACTGAGTCACAGATAAGAGACAACATGGAAAGATATGCCGTAAAAAATCTTTTTTTTTTTTTGCGGTAAAGTTCTTACCTGACAAAACTATGTAGGATATGAAGAATGGGTCGTATTTTGCCTCATACAGGTCTTTGACACAAACCCGAAAGCCTTTCCTGCTAATATACTGTACATGTAAAAGCACTAAACATTAGTACTAGAATGTGCATTGTGGTGGTGGAGTAGGGAAAACAATAGAAATTGGGAAGTAAGGGAGAGGAAACACTAGACATTTGGTGGTGTCAGTAGTGGTGGTGGTGGAGGAAGAGGGAAAACAATAAAAAGGTGGTGGTGGAGGCTGTGGTGGTGGTTTTGGTAGTGAAAGGAAAATGAAAAAAAAGGAAGGTGACGCGAGATAACTGAATTGTGGAGAAGAAGAAGGGAACTGGGGTAAGTTGAAAATTTGGTTTATTATTAGAAAGAGCTAGTTGGTCTTCGGACTCATCAGTATGCACGATTTGCTCGCCAAGAATCAGAGAACCTGAACTGGAAAAAATTGTTGGACAATGAAAGCACCAGGAAATAGAACTGGATACTTAACCAGTGATTTCATGTCAAAGGAGGGCTAGCACTTATTACTTTGACAGCATGTATCAACAAATGAATACTTTAGTTACTTTTTAGTCAACTAATAAAAAAGCAACGCATTTGTTTCCCTTAGAAGATCTAGGGAAAAAGCCTTAGTCTAAAACCAGTTAAACCCCCTTAAAATGGCACACGACCCATCTTAATGAGATTCCACCTATATTTAGATAATTCAATTCCTACAGTACGCACAGAATCTGATAAGAAAGGCACTTTTTTGACTGGTGCCCAAACACTAGTATACAGTTCTAACTTCTTATTTTTATCTATATTTGTTGCAGTTGCCTGTATGCATCAGTGCTGAAATTGGTATTGTTCTCTCCATTTATAACAGCTTTCGCGGACAGGTTTACCCCGGTTGAATATGTTATGATTATGATTATGATTATAATAATAATTATTATTACTATTACTATTATTTACATGTTACTATTCAAAATAAAGACGAAAAGCCATAACGTAATCGGTGTCTATATATTACTCGGCAGATTAGCGAGATTCGTCCGCGAATAAAGGTTAATTCGGTCCCTTCTATACTACTCATAATTTAATATGAAATTAGGCCATTTGCACTTAGAGGTCACGTGACCAATGCTTCCTTTAAACAATGACTTGGAATCCTGTTGACGACAAAAAATTGACAGAGCGCATAAAAATTATCGTACATCCGACATTTGAGAGGAAACGCATTTAAGGGAGATATTTTATGGCACTTTGATTTTTCAACAAAGTAGTATGATTTGTATCGGCCGCAATGTTGGAGGGCATATTCTTTCCCTCCAATATGGCGGCCAAAACTACTTTTTGCTTGTATCTTGTTAATTACGCTCATATTTGCTGTTAACGTTACCACATCATCTCTTCAGCAATTTTCTTGAAGTTTAGGTGCAAAATTTCTGTTCAGAAAGAGGTAATTCATAGTTTTAAAAATCACATTTTGGTCGCCTGACCAGCTACGAACTTACTCATTTTAAGAAAATGGTGCCGGTTTGAAAAACTAAATCACTATTATTTTGTGTAAGATTAATCTTTTTTGGAAGGCAAAATCATAACTTTCATTTCCATAAATATGATATCACATGACTTGTTAGTCCAAATGGCCTATTTTATATCCTGAAATCACCAGTTACCAACCTCCACCCAGGCAGCTATGCTGTTATGAACTGGACTTTGATTCCCTCCTTTTGTTGAATGCAAAGCAGAAACGAAGACGTGTGGCGTTGTGTTATAACTTTTGGCAAATATTGCCTCCTAAAAAAGATAAAGAAAATAATTCAACTTGAAGGGGAATTGTTACCAAGATA
>CALNXI010001064.1:0-10000 GCA_942486025.1 Porites evermanni | reverse complement strand
TTATTATCGATTCGAAGCAAGAACAGTGATTTTCGTAGATTCAGGAAAGTGATTAAAAGTGGCAGTTTGAACGTTTTGTTTCACTCCTTCGAAACCACATAACTGAATTTCAGTGGTTATTGAGAGAAAATAGAACGGTCACTTTATGTTGATATTGTTGTCTTTCCAAAGCGTTTATTCACAACAACAGAGCACCCTGAAAGTTTCGTTTTAAAGTCAAACTGAATGATTTTATGATGTGTATTTAGACGCTTAGGAAAACAAAGCATTAAGATAAACAAACAAAGCCACTTACGATGGGAAATCTTACAGTTGCGCAAATCGTCCCTGTCCACCACTGTGACATGCGCAGTTCACCAGTCACGCCACCCACTGGAGCACCTTGATACGCCATCCAATCAACTGTCACGTTAGCATAAGACTTCCTTTCGTTATATCCAGCTGCTATCACACAGGCAGTGAATCCGTCGTTATTCACATCTTCAATCCACGATACTGCCGCGTCATGGACATAGGATTTGTCACTGGTATCAATATGATTTACAGTGATCTGCAGTTCAGTGGGTTTGTCAGGGTAAAATACAAAAGGCTTGAAACGAATTACTTGACAATGAGAATAACCCAGAGATGGAATTTGGGCCATGTGAAGGCGACCATGCTGAAAAGGAAATCCTAAAAACGAGTTGCAAAGATAAGTTATTTGGCTTACAGTAATAAAGTTAAATCCCTTGTTGACGCAACAACTTTACCCCAAAAATATTGGAAAAGTAAACAGAAATGAAGTAAAAGAAAATTTTGCTATTACTCCAAAGACTAACAGAATTCAGTGAAAAGGTGCCTCTGACCAATAAAAAGGCAATAAACTGCTGACCTTCACAGCTGCCAGGATGTTGTACGGTAAAGTTTAGTCGATTGAGACAAACTTCCTGTTCAAACAGACATTTGTTGTCGTACGTAGTGCCATTGGATGAACATACGGGTTCTTTGTAAGTCGGACAGCTCTCCAAACACACACAGCGTGCATCATGAGGTCCAAAAGCCTTACACAGACTGTGATAATGACATGTTACATCTATACAAGGATCCAAGTCTGAAAGACAAAGATACAAGTGTTGGAATTGGATATCATCATATCCGATTCATTCATTTCGATTTCGTCAATAGATAAAACAGCCTGGAATTTTGAGTCATCAGGGAAGTGGATAAAAGTTAAGGCTATGATCACACTATACCGGATAGCTTTTGCGCCGCCAAGAAAACCATATTGGATTGGGCTTCTGTTCACACAAAAAAAACGGTTGTGGCGGCGTGATTTCTGTGACAAAGAGAGGCTGTGCCTCGCAGATCTCTAAAGTGGAGAGACACATGTTGGATACATGTAGGTGTTCACGCTATACGCGGATAGCTTCTCGTGGCGCCAGCACAGGGTACCCATCATGGAAGGTTGTTGAAGAACTTCAGCGAGCAGTTGCTGCAAATCCTTAAGAGGTAGCTGTGGGCACCGATCCTAATATTGACTAACATGCCTTAAGCTTCAACCATGCAAAGTTTGGTGCTTTTGTCCGCTCTGTATAGATCTCGCTAAAATTTTGCACTAAGCCACCGGACTAAAAGTGTAGCGTCTCATGTTGGACACATGTAGGATTCACTATACCGGATAGCTTCTCAGGAGTGGCGCCATGAAAAGCTATCCGGTATAATGTGACCACAGCCCAAAACACATGAGCGCTCAGTTCCATATATGTCGTATATTGCTGAATTTTAACCTAGCTTTTAATCTCACTTTATTTTGTTTTTGAATGATTCGCAACAAAGGAAAAGAACTTTAATTTAGGATAAAATTTGATCAAAACATATGCATTTTAGTATTGTACAGTTAATCACTATTATAGAGCACCGTAATTGTCTACAGTTAAAAGTCATTACTGTTTCCTCATTTCACGTTACATAATATATTACGTACCTCCAACTACAATGTAATCGACCTTTATGATATCCTTATCGTTGGCATCATTGTTGTAGCTTCTCACACACACACTTCTGTTTCGTTTATAGATGTTTGCTAAGCATATTCCAAAACAGCGAAAAACATAAGATAACATCATATAACATTTTGTTGCACTAAAAGTAATACTGAACAATACATTTTTCAAATTCAGCTGACTAGTCGATTTATTGATGGTAAAAGATCAGGTTTAGTGCAAGTAGAGTAACAGTTCGCATATAACAATCGTTAAAAACCTATGAGACTAAAACTTCTAAGTCTTTCCTTTGAAAGAACCAACCAAGTAAAAAAACTATGAAAAAGTCTGTTTTCATCTGACAAGTCTGCAGAAACGTTTTGTAAGGAAAGCTGTTTGCCATATTTTTATGAAAATGAGAAACTAGTTAAATTAGTATGATTAACCCCATCTAAGTTTTTAACTTGAGTAAAATGGCAACGATCAAAGGAATAATTTATTGACTTTTAAACAAACTCCTCATTAGAACCACAGGAAGAGTAGGGGGACTATATATTTCTAACCTCAACCCAGGCAGTAACTGCGTTGCATGGTTCGGATCCTGAGAAACGTGATTTGTTGTTATTGTAACCAAGTCTTGGAGACACCACTACAACTGGAGGGGCATAAAAGACATCCTGGAACTTAACTTTCTGAAAACAGGACAAAACAAATGATCTTAAATCTCATTTGAAATAAATAGCTTCTTTCCAAGAAAAAGTATAAAATATTAACAACCATTTTCTTATTCAGTCCTCCTACCAACTATACAAGTGGAAAATGAGACTTTCTTTTGAAAGGATACAGTTATTCAAAGATGTAAGTTAATCCATAATTTGAATGACAAAAACAAGCAGAGGAAAGAGGAAAGCAAGGGTGGTCAATGCTGGAAACCATTAAACATGACAATATACCTGACAGACAGCGTTGTTGTCTTGTTTGTTTGATGGTGAGTTGTTGTTTGTAAACACGAGACTGTTAGTCAAGGTGAAATTGTCAGTCTTCAGTTTGATAAAAGCGATCCAATCCTGCAGGAAAGAGGTAAAGATGTGAAGTTATATAATGATGTGAATGCTTCGTGTGACGTGATTGGTCGTTGCCCATGATCTATTAGAGTACAGACACAAGGATGACGTTAACGGAATCTTGTTTTATTTGCCGTTTTCTTCAACATGGCACGCGGTTATGCAAATGTTGGTGAGATTATTTCGAATTCAGCAGGTGTAATCCTCCAAAAGATTTTAGAAGGAACTATTTACAAAGGAGGAAAATGGAGAATCGGAGACAAAAAGAGAACTTGACAACTTTAGAATGCCTAAACTACAAGAAATCTTCACAACAATTGCCACCGTGTGTCAGTGTTATGAGAGACTGGCAGATTTGCGAAATGTTTTCGCGATTATTCTGCTTTGAGCTAGTAAAGGCGTTAAAAAAACTTTTTGGAAAAACTATATACAAGTAAGATAAAGAAGTAAAGAAGAAGCCGAGACGAAAAGTAGCGTTATTAAAAAATTCCTAGACTAGCTCAAATCCTAGAACATTTAAGCAGTACGAGGCAGGTATGAGTATGTCGTTTTCTTCTCTCGTCGTTGTTTAAAACAAATAGATTCCATGTATAGACCACAAAAGACGGAAAATGTGGTAAAAACATCTGAGTGACACACTCGCCTGCGGCAGGTGTGCCACGTCTTTGTTTTTACCACACTTTGACGTCATATGTGATATCTTACTAAACTCAAAATTGCCAACATTACAGAATACAAAACTTGTTCTATTACGTTAAAGACACCACTAATCACAAAACAAGAAGTAGCGAAGAAATCAAGGAACAGGAATACTACTCACCACTTTGATGTTTTTATGAATGCCATCAAAAATCTTAGCTTCTCTGGCACAAAGTTTAAAGCTGTCCTTGCGCAAGTCTTCTACCCACACGGCCAAAGCGTCTTGAGCTCTTTCAAGAATCTGGTGACGAGCTGTAACCATGATATTTGGAAGAGCCAAGAAAAGCTAAAGAAGTGAAAGAGTAGAGAAATATTATATGTATTTTCAGCTAACAAAGATAATGCAAGGTAATATGTCTGCCTTAGAAAGCAGCTCCGTTGCTGATCCAGGGATGATACAGTGGAGTGTTAGATAAAATAGCTATTTAAGAAAATCAGTGACCAGCTCACTCAACCTCGTCCTGGGGAAGAAGTTGCACCTCACTCGTGACCACATTATGGCGACGGAGATAACTTTATTCTCTAACTAACATAATATGTGGGCGCAGGCTTATAGTGTTACCATTCGAATGTTTGGAACTTTGTACCGCAACTTTTATATTTGTACTGAGATTTATATTTTTGTACTGGGATAAATATTGTTTTACTGTTGTATACATGAATTTTACTGTACTGAAGAATCTATTCGCACAACCGATGAATATGTTTGTTCTTGAACTTAAGTTTTTGTACTGGGAGATTGATATTTTTCTTTCTGGAGCTGTTATTTGTGTACTAAGAATTGGGGATAACTTTCCGTACTGGAGTTTATATTTTTGTACTGAAATTAACATTTCTGTACTGGGATACAGTATTGTTGTACTGGTGTATATTTTATTGTACTGGTAAATATACCCGCGCAGCCAATGAATATGTTTGTGTACTAAGATATAGAATGCAATAATATAATAGATATTTGTGTATTGCCGTTGTGGGCCACCGTATTAAAGCCCCATCTTTTCTCCTCAATTTCTTTTTCTTCATTCTAATCTCCTCCTTGTTCTTAATTTGATGTTTTTTGTCGAAACAAATGCCGTGACTGAAGAACAAGAAAGAGATATAAGATTTAGAACTTAGGATTAACTATTGTGATTGACTGTGGTTAAGGCACACAGGTTTTGGCCTATATGTTCAAAAACGGATTTTGAGCCCAAACCTTTCCTTTCCAGTAACTGCTCATTTTATTCCTTAGCCGCATTACGCTTAAATTTGGTGATGGAAGGTTGCCATGGTACCAAGATAAGACGTCATAAATAGCATAAAGCTAAGCGACTTGTAAGAATAATGCGCGTTACTTTCTTTGCAAAGTAAATACACATAACATCGAAAGTAGGTTGAGTCTGATCGTCCGGGTGAACGTAGTCCTGAATAGGACTGTTGTTGTTGACAGTGACTGACGTTTCGACAACCTGTGCGGTAGTCATCTTCGAAGTCAAAGTGACTTGTATCACGTCAGTTGATGGTATTATACTCTGGTTATTAATCTGATTGGTCAGTTACGTCGCAATGTTGTTGGTCGTCTGTGAGTTAAGCCGTGATGTTATTGGCTATGAAGACTCGTAATCAGTAATTGGTGCGTTTCGATCCGTCTATTATCACAGTTAAACAATCGCCTATTGTTAGTCAAATCGTCAGTTCTCCAGTGGTTCTCTCGTAGTTAGTTTTGCTTGATCTCGTCAATAAGTCGTTTGTACGGCGCTTGTAACTGCTGGCTACGTTACAGTTACCAGCGCCGTACATAACTTGGAAAACGCTTCCCTCACTGTTCGTTCTTAGATTTTCTCTCGCACCTTTTGAAGGAGTTATGCGTGCGAGTCATTTGATCATGTGACGTCTAGATATAATGTCTAGGATGAGCGTGGCTGTTTGTTCATCTTTGTTGACATTAAAAGTTTACGTTGAATATCTCACGAAAAACTAGCTATATATATTGACCATGGTCACGAATCTCGAGAAATAAACTATTCATTTCACGAATCACGGGATCATTTTTGTTCACGGATCACGAGTTATTTCGTTCACGATTCACGGCAATTAAAAATAGTCTTTCACGCTTCACGGAATGAATAGACATATGAAATAACGAGTGTAAAGCAAAGGGCTGAGAGTTTTTTTTCTTAGGAGACAAGCGAAATGAAATTAAGAAGAATGAAATACAGGGCAAATCGAACCTTTTCAAAAGCGATCCTTTTACAATTTGTTCCACCAGACCAGGAGTTTAACGAAGCTGTTCCTAGCTGAGCGCCAGTAGGTACAGATTGCAGAGCCATCCAGTTCACTTGCGAAGTTCCGCTTGAGCCATCTCCGTACTCCAAAACACAGACAGTAAATTCTTTGTTATTCACAGATTCCACCCAAATTGCTGCGCCATTTCCACGAGTAGAACTTTTCGTTGCATGGCTTTTAGAAATGAAGATTTTAATTTCTTGTCCACCGATAAAAGGCTCCACAAAAGAAACATTCTTACAGGCAAACAGACTCAAAGTTGTGGAGACATGGAATTTTCCTGCTTTGAAGCTGAGTCCTGTAGTACAAACAAGAACAAACTATTAAGTACCACTGTGCAACAATTCGACATTTTTTACCCATAAAGATATTGTGTTAATAAAGAAGTAACTACTTGTGAACAATGCTTCATCCTTCGTGAAATCAAAGGCTTCTTGTAACTTACAGTTCTTCATCACTAAATCAAAATTTTACTAGCATGTTTGTATAAAACATGTATAAAACAGTTCTTCAATAACATAAAAACATCAATTTCGCTGTCGTTCATACCTTCAATTTCTTGGTAAATGAGAGCAACTATGAAGAAAATCGAGAAGACGTGCACACGGAATTGGTGCTCGGTAGACATCTTGCTTCCAATGAGAGAAAATCTACCGTGGTCTTCATCATACCTTCTAGGATACGTGGCAATAAAGCTTAGCACGAATTAAAAAATTACACGTTCAGCACAAGGAAAAAAAATGCCTGAGAGGGTAGCAGTGAGATGGTTAAGGATCAGGAAAAAGCTGATATGTATGTTAAAGGTACACGTACTTAGTGGGGGTAGACATGTGAGGTCTTTGACTACCCACGGGGTACGAGAGTATATAGAAGATGGCGTATGATTTCAGGATCGCATTATAAACAGTAGAAATTAACAAACATCTAGATTAAAACGAAAACTATGATTAGTTATAATTAACTTTGAGTTTTTTAGAAAAGGGGAAACGCCACAGGAGATAAGGGGTAATTCTGGCAAGAATGTCTCATTTATCTTCTAAAGCAAATTATTTTTCTGCTTAAAAGTGTACAGGTTCAACTGATAATCTCGGCTATTCCATTTCAAACATTTTGCATACGGGCAGCCAAGACATTGTAAAATTACTGGGCGGTTAGACGCTCTATTATGTTCGTAAACTTTAGTAAAGTTAAGCCTTGTGATATTTGCATCGGGCTTTCTTTTTGATATAGTTATACGTTCAGCTTTTGTAATCCCACCATCTAACACAGTGAAGTGTTATTAACAGTGATAAAGTGAACTAAAGGCATTTTTACCTCCTCGCTGGTTTGCATCATATTTTGAAATAAATCAGTGGAGCACAATTTATCACCAATCATTCTGATTTTTACGTTTCATAGTTCAATACTGGAGGGAAAAGACTTCCTAGGGACTTATCGTTTTAACAATTTTCAGGTCAGTATGATTTTTCGTGCTTAAGTGCGATTAAGCTATACCTTATTATAGGAAATTAACGCTCCATGAAATTAAAGTATTGGAAAATAACGCGACTTAAATCAACGCGAATTTAATGGAAAACGACTTTCGAATAAAGAAAATTAACGCGAAAGAGGAGGTAGAATTTCATAATAAAGAAAACTAACGCGATTAAGACACCGTACAGTGGGTGGTCAAAATCAAAGGAGAAGATACTGACATCACTTCTGACAGCGACAACGATGAAGTTGAACTCGAAATATTGTAAACATTCGCCTTAGCTTTTGTGAAAGATGAAAAATAAAGGGTAAATGGAAAGAAAGAAAGCTTGTAGTTAAAGTTTGTAAGGTGTCAAGAATGTCTGGACAGGTTCCAGAGGTTAAAATACTGGAAATTTAAGAGCGCAGAAATTAACGCTGCACTAAATTAACGTCACGGAAATTAACGCTCAACAAAATTTACGCGACTTACATTAACGCGAATTTTAACGATTCGCGTTAATTTCCTATAATAAGGTATATTGGAAGAAAGGGAAAATTTATTATAGCCGCTTATTCTGTAAACAAAGCGCAATTTATGAAATGAATAATGTCTGAAAATTCACAAAAGTCGCTCGTTATCTCAGTTCAACTTCGTATAGATGAGCGTGGAATGCCATAGACTGATAGTGAAATATGGATAAATTGTACTTAAAATAAGGGGTAATCCTGAGAATATATTTCAATCGTGGGGTAGGTCTGTCGCAGTTCTAGACTCGATGTAAAATGATGAGATTTGCTTTTCAAATTTAATGTTCAAGTCGGCTCGAAAGCTCTGATTTGTTTACCTATGAATTTTATCTGTTTTTATTTCGTGCCCCTATCAGCATCTATTTGAATAATTTATTCTTTATTATTTTCAAAATAAAATGGCCACTTTTACAAATTCTTAGCTATATTTGATAGCATTCTAGTCCCGAGAGCATACATTTTATAATGCATGAAATTAACTAATAATGATTAAAAATAAGTAACTAAAACACTATCAACGTACAGGTTTTACGCTACAAAGTGTCATTTATTACAGCCGGAAATGAACATAACACTGTTTATTCAGTTTTCAAATGAAACATTTTGGTGACACTTAAGTGACATGATTATTCAGTGAAAAATCTTAGCATGAGCGGACGTTATCACATGGTGTTGTCTCTATTATCTCTATTAGGCTCTATTCACCATTTTCATATATGCAAATTCATTGGAACAAAAGAAAGCGTTTGGATAAGAAAAGAGTTCAACTCCCAGAGGATTGGTTTGGGACACCAACATGGCCGCCGTTTCATTGTTTTGGGACACCAATCTGGCCTCCTTGACGTCATGTGAAAACACTCTTTAGACCATAATCCACCTTGTTTACCCCCGAATTCTGCATAACTATTGTCTTCGATTTCTCTTGGGACGACTGAGAACCTGCAAAATTTTTAAGAGTGAAAAACTTTCTTTACGGTCTATGTGAAAATGGAGAATTGATATTTCCGGCGCCTTATCGAACCTAGTTCTTGTTCACTCGTACAGATAAGGATTGCTGCATGTATACGATTTCAAAATAATAGGTTTTTGATTATTTTGGTTTCGGGGACATCAATGGCGGTTGCCAATGGTGAGATAGACGAGAGTTTAAGCTTCACGTATACGGCAAACGGCAAACGTCAGATTCAAGTTGAGAATTTCTCAAAATAGAAAATGAGCAAATAAAAACAGCTCAAAACAATTCTTATGGATAAAAAATTGGTTGAAACCACTAATTTATGTGTAGAAATAAAAACAGTATAAAGACAAGTAATGGGGACACTTGGTCACGTGGTACAAATTCGCGTTTGTCGTTTGACATACACGTGATGCTTAACTTCTCTAGAGTCACCTTTACGGTAAACGGCAAAAGTCAAATTCTATATGAAAATTCTCAAAATAGAAAATGATCAGATAAAAACAGCTCAAAACAATTCTTATGGATAAAACTGGCGTTATTATCGTGTACTTTTAAAGAGGAATAAACGACACGTAAGAGGAGAAAACTTGATCGTTTGACGTAAACGTTACTCTAGTAAGTCTCTCTAATATTTACAGTTGAACTGTAAAATAATTTTATATTACAATTTAGTATATACACACTCAGTGATCTTGGTAATTCAAGCAATCTGATTGGTTAGCTATCTCGGACTATGACGTTATATTCACCGGGCTAGGCGGTGAATATAAAGCCGAACAAAACCGCTGTCGTGAACTGGGTGTTTTGCCAAAGTTTCAAAGTAAAACCTTTTTGAAAATACACCAATATCCAAGTGCTGATGACTTTGAAGGCAAGGAAAGACTTCATGGTGTTTAAGCAGCGTGATTTATTGTGAAGTGGTTTACTTTAGCTGACTTTTTGTACGCTCGAAGCTATGTTTACCACTACTGAGGAAAACGAGGTCGCTTTGTCACTGTTTTGTGATTTCGGGATTTTCTCGCAAGACCAATTTTGCCTATAAATAGAAGTTAATTTATGGAGAAGAGAGG
>CALNXI010001063.1:147681-157870 GCA_942486025.1 Porites evermanni | reverse complement strand
AAAAAAAAAAAAACAAAAATTTTTTTTTTTATATTAGATGTAAAAAAAAAAAAAAAAAAAAAAATAAAAAAAAAAAAAAAAAAAAAAAAAAAAAAAAAATATATATATATATATATATATATATATATATATATATATATATATATATATATATATATATATATATATATATATATATATATATATATATATATATATATATATATATATATATATCTACACAGGAGCCGACTACTTGGCTCCTGATATACACAAAGGAGACAATGTTTAAAGTAGAATAGACTATAACCACGTAATGAACAATATATAAATCGACGAAAGGGGGCAAAATATGTACTATAAATGAACATGTATACATATATATGTAAACATGAATTAAAAGACGTAATAATGGTTGTAGTAGGACTATGAAAAACAGTGACAATGAATAGAATAGCGGCAAGTCAAACACAGTAGATCGTCCAAGTGCTCGGCCGAAGAAATAGAGAAGAAGAAATAGAAAACTCCTTTAAGTCGGAACTGAGGTCATTAAAAAGTTTAGTAGCACTATAGGCCAATGTGCGTTTCCCAGAGTTGCTATGTGGGCATGGCACCTTTAAGTCGTAGAGAGGGGCTCTTGTAAAACGGCCCAGAGGTCCACGCGAATCACAAAGAAATTGAAATCTGTTCCTGAGACATTTAGGAGCATTCGGATTAAGGAGTACGATGAAGAGAAGAAAGAGTTTCCTGAGTGCTGAGGGAAGTAACAGAGGGGTCTCGAACAAGAATAGTAGTATCATCCGCAAACATAGTTGAAGTTACGTCTGAATGTAGCTCTAACAGCAAGTCATTGATGTGAATAATAAAGAAAAGTGGCCCCAGGATACTACCCTGCGGCACACCTACAGAGACTGGAAGTGCTTTAGATAGAGTGCCCCTAAACTGGGTTTTTTGGGAACTCCCGGATAGATAAGAGCAAACCAAGCCTGGTAGAATGGGAACAACCATAGATACGAAGTTTATAAAGTAACGTATCATGATCCACAAGGTCAAAAGCTTTGTTCAAGTCAACTAACAAAAGGCCATTAAGGAGTTTGTTATCCATATTAGTCAAAATGTTATCAGAAAGATCGACGATAGCAAGCTCACACGAACGAGAACTACGGAAACCACATTGCGAATCCAGCAGCAGCTCGTGTTGGGAAAGAAAGTAGTGAAAAGTTTGGTGAACATGACGCTCAAGCATTTTTGAGACAACAGCCAGAACTGATATTGGGCGATAATTGGATCGGTCAAACAACGAACCGTCTTTATGCAGTGGAAAGACTTTAGCAGTTTTCCAAAGGTCGGGGAAAACACCAGAAGAAATGCTGAGATTAAAAATAGCAGTCAAAGATGGAAAGATAGACGAGGCTGCTGAAGTACCATTTAGGTACGAGTCGCTGAGTATGTTGATATTCGTCTACAATCAAGGCGGGCAGTTCGTGGCACATGTTATCTTCAATAGCAATGCTTTCCTATCGGCTCCTAATCAGCCATGCCGTGGCTATTACACTCGTCTGCCTACGCTATACGTATTTTCAGTTATGGGGTGTTTTAAGCACCCAAATGAGTCAACTTCAACTCAACTGGTGAAGATGACCAAGCACGAGGATCGTAAATGAACATAACCGTTGGTAGAATATACCGGACGGTGCAAACCTGTAGGTTGATAGTTAAGTCAAGAACACTGAGGACTCTTGCCCTGTTCACTTGACATTTTCCAAGGAATCAACTGCCTTATGGCAGATGGTGAGGACAAACTTTACGTAGCCTACAAAGCAGGCTGCAGCGCGATCCATGATTTTTTTCGGGAATAATGCTATCCCGCCATCTTGGACCGTTAAAACTACGAGATGGCGGCCGCGATCAATGTACCTCTGCGTTTCAGTTAAAAAACGCCTGGTCTGCAGGCTAAACCTTATGTGAATCGTGATTATCATAGTTAAAGTTGTTCTCTTTATTTTAATCTTAGGTTAATCAGAGGGTCTAAATGGGGGTACCTCTATAACACTAAGCATTTCATTCTTTGGCTTTGTAACATGAAACAGTTTAATTTTAGAAATTTTAACAAAACTGAATTGCATATCCTGTTAATCCTGTTAGCCTGCGTAGCAGGCGTCGAAAGGGGTAGGGGATAGGGAGGAAGGGAAAAAGGGAAAAAAGAGGGGGATTGGGGAGAGAGGGTTTTCTCGCTTTTTCGCGCTTTTCTCCCTCCCCCTCTCCTTCTCCGGATATGGCTCGTACGTTGTATGATGAGCATTTCTTAGGCTACACTCAACAGGCGGCTTAAGGATCTTAACCTTGAAATTTCACATTCATTTTCAACTATCGACGATGACACCTTGAATGGTTCGAAGTATAAAGGAGGAGTTCCCTAACAGTGGCTATCGAATGGTTTTGGGTCATTTAAAAAGGAGGGGACTGCATGGTTATTCAGCAGTCCCGTGTTAGAGAAAGCTTGCCACGAATTGACCCTGAGGGTACTGTGCTTAGATGACCTCACGTAATTGTTACATTTTTAAAATACTCCATAAAGAACCGTTCTTTTCATAACTCGCTTGAAGCCAAAACAGTCTGAAATTGACGTCTACATTCATCTAACCCTGTTACTGTAGCTAAAAACATCGACATGCTGCCATCAAGTTAAAGTGTTTCTTTTTTACTTCCAATAAGGAACGTTTATCATTAAAGCATGCAGACAGTTGACAATGAAGTGTCCGCATTAGCGAGGTTGACTTTCTATGAGAATCTGGTGATTAAACAGGTGTCCGTATTAAGTGGGTTTATATTTAGAGGTAATGTAAGAGCTTTCCCCAGGAACAAAGAAAACTGAGCTTGATAATGAGGTGTCCGTATTTAACAAGCGCGGGTGTACGGATAGTTGGGTTCGACTGTACAGTCCAATCCGCTTTACGGGCACCCTAATAATAATAATAATTAAAAATTTATAACGTGCCTTAATTTTCCATTCCATTAACACAAAGGAGAAATGCTTTTTGACGATCGTTTTAAATTGTTGAAATGGCCGTCTTTATCTGACCGTAGAAATTATTTATCTTTAATTGAGTGCTACGAGTTCGTCTTTGGATGCTACCGTTTGAATTTTTATGATTTCTTCGAAATCTCAAAGGTTGGGTCAACAAGAGCGAATCACCCCTATGCGTCTGCTGTTCGAAGGCTACCCTTGAAATTGTATGTTTCAAAATGGAACGATTTACCAAGGGACCTAGTAGAGGCTGAAAGCCTTTTGGCTTCATCATTTTAAACATAAGCTTCATCTTTATCTATTCAATAAATTTTAAACTAGTAGAACCGTTCTTTAATTAAGGCCTTGATTTTTGAAGACCTGTATTGTATTGTATTTTTTATTATTATTATTTTTTACTTAGCGTTTTCTATTTCTGTTTGCCTGTTCTAATATAAAGCTAACCTCTCCAACTCCGTTTTCAAGATGTTTTTTTTTTTAATTCTATGTTTTTCCTGTAAATAAGCTTGTTTACATCTTGAATAAAGTTAGTATATTATTTTATGTTATGTTATGCTATGTTGTGGTTTTGCCGGAGGCTTCACAAGTGTTCTCATACAAAAGTCAACTCGCTAATGCGCACACTTCATTGCCCGCTGTGTTCTATGGTAAAACTTTCCTGATTTATATCGAAGGTAAAAAAAGAACCTTTGGCTGACAGCATGTCGATGTTCCCAGCGCTTCAGTTTATCGGACCGGATGAATCAAGAAGTCAATTTCAGAGTCAGATTAAACGAGCTATGCAGAGAACCAAATTTGATCAAGTAATACCGTGATAATTTATTAGCGACAGTTTTGGGTGTTTCCATGAACATAGTTGGCTAAATGACGACTTTGTGAAGGTTAGGGGTGTTTAAATTGACAAAGTATGTCCTGTTTTATTTTCTTTGTAATCTGTTCAATAATACCGGAGTGGCCCAATAGCAGTATTTTTGACTTAAATAATGGCCTAATTTATACTAGAGACGAACTACTCGCCTAGACGGATCATTCGTAAAACGGATATTAAAAAATTCGTCTAGGTGTAAATTAGAAGAAGAATTTTGACTAATAATTTGTTTAGATATTTTACGCGGGAAACAGGAAACACTACGAAAATATAGAAACCAGTCCCTCTCGTGTGGAAACTTCGTAAAAAACCGTCTACGTTCGGTCTAGATATAATTTAGAGACAGATCATCCGTCTGAGACGAATTTTCCGTCTGTTAGCACGTCTTTTGCCATCCAGTCACGCTTGCATGGTTTTCCATACAAATTCTAGTAATTTCGAAATTTTCAAAACTGTCGTGAAATATTTCCTTAAGCATTACAGGGCTCAACTCTCCTTTTAATTCATAACAGGCAATTTGAGCCCTTAAATGCGTAAGGGAAAGATTTAACGACAAGGAAAAATACAAGGATTTGTATGGAAAACCGTGCAATAGTGACTGACTGGGTGGCAAAAGTTGTCTCTCTCATTCAAATACTTCTAACTTTCGGCGGCCGTTGCCGATGGCTACTTTTGAGTTATACACCGTATTCACAAATGGCGGACACGCGGGAAAAAACTGGTGCCTAGTCATGAAAGCGAGGCGTTGGAGGATAAACAAAAATTACAAATGAAGACTTTCAGTGAACTTCCAGAGTGTTTAGCACGGATTCCACCTAAAATAACTTTGTACGGACTTCTTTTTAAATACAGTTACGTGGGATGTCTTCTGCTTTTAATGTTTAGTAATGATTTGCTGTTTGCAATCAAAAGGGACGCGTATATCTGCAAGGAAACAGGATGATTTTGTAGGTTTTCGAGTCGGTTTCCGAAGCATCAGAAGCTCGACAGGTGGACGATGACTGGAGAAAAGCGGCAAACATGTTGGCCCAAACTTCACATTGAAACCGAGTACGAAAGCCAGCTCACTGCAATTCGGTGAAACAGAAATATAAACAAATCTTGGTGGCAAGAAAAAAGAAATAAGCGACAGATACATGGCCTACTTGTTAACGCAAGAGACGTCTGCCGTTGAACAAAACAGTTCAAGTCGAGATGGAAAAAAGGAAGACAGGAAAGAAGAGGTGACTGAGGTTTCGATGAAGTTATGTTTGATTTTTGTTTGCCAGGACGTTATTCTCTGGTCTTTATCAACGAAGGACATCAATTATAACTATTTTTTTTATTATAAATGCAGGAGCGATCGAGTGGAGTACGCTCAAAATTTCAACTTGTTACTCGGCAGACTCGGTAAGCCAGACACATCATTTCAGCGAGTAATTTCGTATTTCTTATCGTTGGCTGTTAAGAGTTTTAACTTTATGTTCCATTATATTTTAAAGTTGAAGAATACATAAATAAATAAAATGATGGTCTTCTTAAACGGATCCAGACTCGAATTTAATTATTCGAAACAGAAGCTTGCCATGTTCAGTCCTGACACAAACATTGCCTTAAAAGTTTAACCTAGTAAAATGTAAGCTTTATACCACTTTTTTTTACCAAGAGCTCTCTGAGATAATGCCCTAAAGGAGACCAGGCAAATAGCAAGCCATAAGATTCACACACTACAGCTTCTAATTTTGATAAAATTATTTTTAATTATTTCGCAATGACAACGAAATCATGAGATTTTTGCTAAGCTCTGCCAACGTACCTCTAACAATTCGCTCCAAAGCGACGGAATTAATATGATCCAAAGGAAGTTGTAAATACAGACATACATATATACATAGATATGTATAAGATGTCACTAACATGAATGAATGAGCCTCGTGAATGAATCTTTCACCCGCTCTCAGCTTGACCTGTTTTCAGTGGCCATATATCCGTCGCTTATTTCTCTTTTTCTCGCCACCAATATCTGTTTTTATTTCTGTTTTACAGAATTGTAGTGATCTGGCTTTCGTATTCGGTTACAGTGTGAAGCTGGGCCAACATGTTTGCCGCTTTTCTCAAGCCATCGCCCACTTGTCGTGTCCTGCTTCTGATGCTTCGGAAACCTACAAAATCATCCTGTTTCCTTGCAGATATACGCGTCCCTTTTGATTGCAAACAGCAAATCATTACTAAACATTAAAAGCAGAAGACATCCCACGTAACTGTATTTAAAAAGAAGTCCGTACAAAGTTATTTTAGGTGGAATCCGTGCTAAACACTCTGGAAGTTCACTGAAAGTCTTCATTTGCAATTTTTGTTTATCCTCCAACGACTCGCTTTCATGACTAGGCACCAGTTTTTTCCCGCGTGTCCGCCATTTGTGAATACGGTGTATACAGCTGAAAATTCTCAGGTTACCTAATTTTAATATGCTCTTTCAGCTTCAAGGCTAACAAAATTTTTCAAAAGTGAATTATTTTTGTGTTTACCGAAAGTTGATAACGTGATCGCAGTCATGCAAAGAGCCTATAGGGACTTTAAGCAACGACTACGGCAAAAACGTCGCTTTTTAGTAAAAAGTCGATTCGCATTCTTTCAAACTTTTTCGCGATTATTACAAGTCGCTTAGTTTGTCTGAATGTAGGCAAACTCATAGAGGAAAAAAGTTCGTCTTCGTTTGTTTACGTCCTCCGAATAAAACGTGAAATTAGGCATTTTCACGTCGTGGTCGTGCAGTGATGGCAAAGAAATGTTGATACAACAATAAGAATAGATGCACGTGCAAAGTTGTTCTTTTTGGTTTTGTTTTTTTCGTTTTTGAAAAGTTGTTGATTTGCTAATAAAACTTATTGAGTGGCCGTATTGCGCTTCCCGAATACGTAGAAGATCATAGCGGGCCGTAGTGTCTAGTAGGGTAAAGTATTTAGTTGTATTTTTCGTGCTTGGAACGTCAGTGTATATTTGAAACAGAATCGCCAGATATACGCATTTTATCCTTTTTTGGTCGAGTTGACCATTTTACAAGGCTCATTTTTCGATTATGAGCCCCAAATTTGGTGTCAAGCACGACACACATGTGAAAAATACAGCCAAATACAGTTGACAGGAAAGAGGATATTTATTTTATTTTATTTATTAGATTCGCCAACTATTGGCAGGGTCACCGCAATAGTATGACGCCAATTACTGCGTGCCCGTAACAGTCTTTCCCCCTGTGAGAGATAGACCACCACACCGGGGACTACGTCCCCTACTTTTTACGAACAGTGTGTGGGTTCTTTAACGCCCCACAGAATTTATATATGCAAGGGCTGTGAGACGGGGCATACGGTTTATCGTCCTTATCCGAGAAGACTTGAAAGTCTAACCGTTTGCAGAGGTCTTTACAAAGGCAGCACTTTCTCCTCAGTTATTTATATTAAAGACCCTGAGTGTTGGTCCGGCCGGGACTTGAACCAGCGGCTTCGTTCCAGCTCGGCGGACCGGCGCTTATCCAACTGAGCTAACTGGGCGGCGGTTAAGCGATATCATATCACCAAGTGTAGACTTTTAAAAAAGTCCTTCGTCGGATTTCATATAGCGCGGGACGAAGACCTCTCGCGACTTCGTCGCTCGCGCTTGGCCGCTTCGCGGCCAAACAAGGCTCGCCCCGCTCGCCAAGAGGTCGACTTGTAGCAAGTCTACACCAAGTGGTGTGAATAAGACTGATAAAACATAAGCAAGCCCTGAATTTGCCCATGCTACCCATGCATCGCCGTATTTTATGAATGTTTTTTTTAACATTTCCTTGCCTTGGGGGGTCACTGCACGGCTTCAACCTCAGGAGAGTTCGCCAACATTTGTCCAAAGTAAGCGAGTTGGAATAGTCGCAATAAAGAATAAAAGAACGCGAATGAATTTTTATTAAGCGACGTTTTCACCGCTAAACGAGCTGTTGAAGTTGAGGCATTGACGGGTGGTTCATGCTTCAGCTGTGCGTGTGTCAAGATATTGAGCAGGTGGAAAGTTTGGAGAGCACTCCCGTGTGCTCAATATCTCAAGATACGCACGCTGACGCATAAAATAATATTGCTAATTAAGTTTTATTATTGTAGCGCGCGCTCAAAGCAGTATAAAGCGTCAATATCTGCGCCACTATATTTTTTTTACCTCAAAGTTATGTTTTTGTCTTGAAACTGAGAGAAAGTTTAACCAAGTCGCTTAAGATAACATCAAAAAAGACTGTAAAATCCATATTGAGGTGCTGGAAAACTATTAATTCACCGAACAATTCTTTTTGAAAGAAATAACTTTGTAAAGAATGATTTTACACACGCCATTAAGCCCGCAGAGCTGGAGCAGATGACAACACTGAACAACACTCCCCCCTATAATCGGTTAACAAAGTCAAAAGTTTTCTCTTAAATTTACGTTATAAAACACATGGTCAACGCTTCATCGTGTACTGTCGAGTTATGGATGCACTTGGATGTCAGGCGTCTTGGGTGGATTGTTAAGCTCACAAGAACTCGAAGTATAGTATATTGACGTCATCAGCGTGCTTAATGGGAATTAGTGAAGCACGCTCGGGCCATTAAATTTGATTAGGCGAATATTCTAGCTACATTAAGTTTGAGCTGATAGAGTAATTTTACTTGAACCATGAAACAGATACTAACAAATAGCAAGCAAAATAGCGAGAGGTGGTAAACAAAAGAAGACAATTGAATTAGTGCATAATAGTACGTAGTATTCTACTACCTATTTTTCGGGTTAAGTAAAATCACTCTATAGCAACTAAGTCAGTTCAGCATTTATAGTATTTGGATAAGTAATGAGAGGAGTGAGAGGGAATTCTTAAATTATAGTTTTTTTTGTAGGCCTAGAGCGGAGGGAAAGGGGAGAAACGTTCCAAAAAGATCATCCAGTGATTGTTGCAAAGAACTTTCAGTGTGCGTATATTTTTTAAAACTGGAAATACATAGTTATTCTGAAGAGACATTACTAGTACCAGGCGAGTAGTATAGCATGTTGTACTGATGAAAATGGTATCATGAATTGCAGGGTATGAAATCACATAAGATATCAAAGAAAAGGAAACCTTTTATGAAGTTTCAACATGTCAGGAAATTTCAAAATGCCTTTATAGATATTGGTACAGTGGGAGGTAATATTATCTATAATTTTGGGAACATCATTAATTACTCAAATTGTTCCATTCTAAAGTTGAACTTCATCATTTCATCATAATAATACAAATTATTACCCCACAGTATAGAACCATACGATAAATCTCTGAGGATGTATGAAAGAGTTCTCCAGGGTTTCTTTAGACAAAAAATTATTCAACTTCAAAGGGGGTTTTCAATGGGGTAGTAGCTTTGACACCGACGGTTAATTTTTTCCAATTTTGACAGTTGACAATACTCTTGGACTAAATTTCCATTTGAATGGAAATTTAGTCCAAGAGTTTAAGTAAATATTAACTTCTGTACAAAACTTTTAAAAATATGAAATATTTTCAGATATAAGCAATTTGTAAGTCTTGTAATGTCTAGAGATAGTGTTTTAGAGAAACATCAGGCCCAGACTGGTTTTTCCAATTTAGAGATTCTTAAGAAGCAAGAAGTCCGTGAATATCAGCTTAAATTTAAGAGTGACTATTGATATGCCTTAAAACTTTGTGACGGATAGTATCTTTCTGCATTTTTGACCGTTGACGGTACAAAATTACCTTTTTTTTCCGCGTCTGACGGTTAAGTTTTAGGCCCTTCGCCGGCTGATGATTAACCCGCAATATGTCCTTTCTAAGGGCTGCTATAGTTTGGCATACTTCCTCACTTGAGTCCACATAAAAAAACCTTTTGTCAAAAAGATCCATGACATTTTTGTAATGCTCGATTTGTTTTTCCATACAGCGACTATCCCATAACCAATCATAGTTTTCGAAATTGAACAAGTTGACATGAATGTTAGTTTGATTATATTCCCTGCATAGATCGCCACAGAGTTTTATTCCAAAAGAATGACATAAGCCTTCAACCAATGTGTCATTGACGAAACGTACCGTTGGTTCTACTGCATCCATGTATTTTCCATTCAGCATGAAGTGACGTACGTGTATCGAAGAACGTGGATGTGGAATCTTTTCCTCTGGCTTGACTTCAGTAAAGAAATAGTCATACGGTACTGAGGCGTTTAATGCGGGACGAGTAGGTTTGACATACTGCAAATGCCATGCATATTCATTTCTGTGGTAGTACCACATGTAGTTGCACATGGTGCTATAATGGCAGTAACACGACCAATGCATATTG
>CALNXI010001063.1:105372-132872 GCA_942486025.1 Porites evermanni | reverse complement strand
CCTGCTCTTCAGTCAAGCACTCTACCGACTGAGCTACAGTGTAATCCTGCCACTAGTGTGGGTAGGTTCAATTACCAGCCTCTGTTTGAGAAATGAGGCTACGTTCCTTCCCCATCAAGACAGCTGGATGTGTGGGTTTGCTATTGGCAATTTCCACCAAATATATTGTTGCCTGTGCAAATGAAGCGGGCAGCACAAATTCTTTTTTCTGGAGCATATTTCAAACGGCGAATGCAAGCAATCATTATCATGGTTGATGTGGTATGTAAGGTTGTCATTAGGGGCCGTAACCGTAACACCTGTTACTGCTGAGCTCAGTCATTGTTACAGCTGATGGTTGCTGTGTAAAATTATTTAATAAGTATGTTCACGGACAAGGACAAGTTGAAATTTAGTGATGAACAATACCTTCTAAACTAAATATGATTGTTGCCTTGTGTTTTTTGTTTCCTTGATTCCAAGACGTGTTTTTACAAACCAAACCTTTAACCTTCAAAACCTTACATTTTACAGGTTCACTGAGCTCTCTTCAATTTTTCCATGTGTTAATCTGTATATCGGTAAATGAATTGCATAGTGCGTGCTCATGTATCTTGTTTTGTCAGGGAACATCAGCAGAGGATGGCTGTTTTCAATGGATTTGGAGATCCTTTTTCAAGCTTTGGTTTCCCTTCAACACGCCCTGCCATTGACAATGGAGAGCGAGGTGATCGATCGCTTCGTAACAATCGACAGCTAGCTCCCCATGACATGTTCGGCAGCATGTTTGGCAACATGTTCGCAAACATGAACTCCATGATGGCAAATATGCACCAGAACTTTGTAAGTGGAGCTTATACAGAGAACCTAATGGTGACCCTTTGCTCTGACAGTGAGGCTGTACATAGGAAAGCTTGCGTTCATTATCGACAGATGCTTCAAAAAGGCCCTTAGGGATTGCTGAACTTACATACAGTGTAAATGTCTTCCCTTTGTTCCTTGGTTCCTGTAAGACAATTTGAAATGAGAATCTAGCAGTTTATAAATTTGAAGTAAATTTGGGCTTTATTCCAGGCATCCCTTACAATTTATATTGCTTTTGTTGAATTCAGTTACAGTCAACAATATAATAATATGGTAAAAATGTTTCATATTTGTTCATTTTGTTGTGTATTAGATGCATTAAGTTTTTAGGGTTTCTCCTTTGCCTGCAGTTGAAAACCCACATTTTCATGTTGATGTTTTGTCTATTTTTTTACTGTGTTTTGTTGTTCATTCAGGAGCGAATGGCAAATGATCCCAACACATACAGCTATTCATCTTCAACTGTTATGAGTTACTCTAATGACGGCAGAGGGGAACCCAAGTACTTCCAAGCATCCAAATCAACCAAGCGTGCTCCAGGCGGAGTAAGTTCCTCTATATGCTTTTGAAATTTCTCTTCTCTCAGCTACGTGTATACCTTTGCAGTGACAGATGTACATGCTGTAGTGGTTTGATTATTCTGATTGACACATAGCAATCTGACACCTTTCAACATCAAATCAGTACTGTTAATCGCCACAGAATGAATGAACTGTGGGCTTTTCGTTCAACACTTATCCTTGTTTTTCATGTTGTACAGGGTTCTTACAGAGTTGTGAATTCTTGAAAAAGTCTTGAAATTTTCCCGGCAGTTTTCCAGGCCTGAAAAGTCTGGAAATTAGAGATTAAGTCTGGAAAATGGTAAAACGTCTTGAGTTTTTTTTCAAAGCTACAACAAGTGCTTTATAAGGGAAATTTTCTTTTTGTTTTGGTGAAATCTTATTCAATCTCAACTGTACGTTTGCAGTGCATTGTAAAAAAGGCTTTGTTCCTGCAATTTGTAAGGCCCTTATTGATCACCTATTTGATAACCTCTAGTGTGGAAAACGAAATTATTGTTTTGGAAAAAAGGCTGTAAATAGTCTGGAATTTTGGATCCAAAAATCTGTACAAATACTGAGCATAGCCCCACCATTTGATATACCAGTTATGAGGTATCAGTCTTGTTGCTTATCTTGTGAGATGAGCTTTGTTCACAAGAATGTTTGAAGGAGCAATTTTAAAACTATTGTTCATCTATGTTCAAAAGTATCTCTATTTAAAAAATTTACAGTAAACATGCGCATGCATAAAATACGTTATTTATTTTTCTTGTTGTTGTTTAGGTGAAAGAAACCCAGCATGCCGTGAGAGACTCAGAATCTGGGCTGCATCGGATGGCTATTGGTCATCACCTTGGTGGGTTCACTTGTAAATTGAACATTTGAAGTACTCTGTTAAATTAGCACTTATAAAGATCTGTCACGTTGATGAAAAAAATTTTCAGGGGAGAAGTTTTCAAACTCTTTCTTATGCAGCAGTGGGACGCATGGTGACAATTTCAATGGATGATTCTTAAATGTTTACATTTCTGTATCCTTCACAGGTGATCGTTCGCACGTGATTGAGCAATCAATGAATAGAAGAACCGGTGAGGAGGAAAGAAAGCAGGATTTTATTAACCTGGATGAAAGTGAGTGTTTTGATGTTGCTCTTAATGATACTACATACAAATTTGTAAACTTAATGTTTCTTTTTTTAGGCCCCATGAGTATGGCAGGGGCCGGCGGGAGGGCGGGGTTTGGGGTACTATTAGAGGTACGCCAGGCAGCAAAAATAATAATGTTGTGCTTTTTGTACCCCATTTTGTCCAATTTTAGCCCTTTGGGTGTGACAAAGGTTCAGTTTTGAGCTACCAGGCTCTGGAACTGTGTATTATCATTTGACTCTTGGGAACTAGCATTTTCAGGGCTGATATCAGGGTCTTTTGGCGACCAGCTGGAGAAATATAGTTGCCAGATGCAAATTTTTAGTTGCCAGTTTGTTTAATCAAAAGAATATGTGGGATTGGGTGAAAGTCCCTAAAATCATTAATTGATTATCTGGTTGCATGGGACACATTCACACAAGTAAGTACCAAAATAGTAGATATGGGAATGTTGTATCACATAGTGAAGTTTTTTGGAATTCAGTTACAGAACAACTGTAATCAATTGTGATTGTCAAAACTATTTTGGGGGGCCTGTTGAAATGATTCTTGGACTAGCACATGTATGTGATAGCTACAGCTTGCCCAAAGGACAAACCTTTTTAAAAGCTGACTTTCTTTGCACCCTGATACATGTATGGCATTTGAATCATCATTGAATGTATACCCCTGACTTATAACAGACGATGCTGCTGCTTTTGACCGGGAGTGGAGACAGCGAACAAAACAGTCATCACAAGGGCTAAGAGATAGGCATCGCCCCCATGTCAGAGCTCTTGGAGATACAGGTACTTTCTTGGAATTTGTCTGTACAGTGCTGACCTTGATTTAACGAACATCGATGTAACGAAGTCCTCGACATAACAAACTACATGTATTTTCTTTACCTCAATACTGTAAAAAAGTAAAATATATGAAAAAGAACCTCGATGTAAAGAAACCTCGTTATAGTGAACAAATTTTGTCAGTCCCTTGGCCCTTCGTTAAATCGAGGTTAATACAGTTTGACAAACCTAAGGGTTGTTCAAGAAACTGAAGATGGTGAAAGAGCGAAATATTTATCCTACAACCAAATGACCTAAAAGTGTTTGCACAGTTTGAGTTACCTCTGCTTGTGCCCGAAGAAAGGAAGTAAAAGCCTAATCTCGTTCCCAGATTTCTTGTCAACGAAGCCAAGAGATCTGGGTAGGAGATTAGTAAAACGGAGGGTTGTCCAATACTCGGACAAATTTATGCATGGCATTGTATTGTATTGTGTTCACATTACAATACTGATCTAAAGCATAACAATAAAGAACGAAGCAAAACAATGAGAAATTTAACAAAGTCATGCATAAATTTGTTGAGTATTGGACAAGTATGGTAAAAAACTGCTAAACGCCAATATACAGTGTATCTGTTGCACTTGGTTTGTACATCTTGTTAAAGTGACCATTTAATAGAAGTGAAAGCAGTAAAAAATGAGTCGTTGGGACCTCGGAAAAGGTTACCGCGATCGCTTAAACAGAGTGGACGGTTTAATACAGGTGCCCGCTTAGTACAGGTCTGTTTTACAGTAATTAAGGGAAATGATTTCCTTAACTTTGTTATGTGACCGCTTATTAGAGGGTGACCGCTAAACAGAGGTTCACTTAGCAAACGTTTTACTGTAGTGTGGTGCTGAGTTTTTTTCGTTAACGTTGCTACAGATCACAGAACCGGACACGCCCATCATGGCCGCCATGCTGGAGTGGCACCTGCTGAGGAAGAGAGAAGTGTTCGACACAACAGAGTCGAACGGGAAAGGGACTGGGGCCAAGAGGACCTTGCTGGTGTCGCTGAGAGGAGCCAGAGAAATAAATCTAAACGTGATAAGCACGTGAGACTGAACAGCCGGCCCGTGAACCGACACGAACCACGTTCCGACAGGCTGTAGACAACAGAAGTGACGTAAAATATACTTTATTATCAAAGAATTTTGACAGAACGCTGGATACTTAAGTGTGCTCGAATTTAAGTAAAAACAGCTTTGATTTACTTACTTCTTCAGTGCATTTCAGCCAGATTGAGATACAGTAATGATAAAGATGCATAAGGATTAAATTATAACATAGTTTAGGATGAAGAATTAGTTGTTGTACATGTTGTAAGCAACTCTCTTTTTAAGTACAGTGGAGTAAAACTAGTCGAAGATCCGGATGTGGAGTAAGTAAGCTTTCAGTTGTATCTTTGTGTAACGTTTTTTTGCGTTTTGACTAAAGTGGTTTGTACTGCGCCAGTTTTCCTCTCGCCAAACATTTCATGCATAATGTGAGACCGTGTACATGAAATCGAGTTTTTTCGGTCAGCAAAATAAAGTGTTTCAGTAAAAGTTCTTCCAAAAATTAATATTGTTGCGAAAATGGTTTTTTTTTAATTTAACTAATTCTTCAAGGTTTCTTCGAATACCCTGAAGTCCGTTTAAAAGAATTTTGTCCCTTAAATGTGCTTAACTTTTTGGTGCATTTTTACTGTATCACTGTGTAAATCCAGCCGCGTTTTATTTCTGCTGCCTTGAGAGAGTATTGCCTAGAATACTAGATACGCAAGTACGGACCCAAGACTGCGTGCCCCGTCTTCGAGCAATTAATGGTTGATTTTTCTGCTCAGCGGTCACCGATACACCGATACATCAAAGTTTTGTTCGAACTGCGCGTATTCAACGTATGCCTGACTGAAGTGGAAACACGACAACACGACACTCGACACATGAAACATGAGCAACACGACAGACAAGGTTGTTAATATTTCTTTTATATTAATTTTAATTACATCTTCTTATGAAGCTTCTAAGAGAATTTTGTCCGTTATGCCCACAGGCAGTTTACCTGATTACATGAAGGGTTCTTTTTTTTTTCTGTTTTCTTAGACCATTTGGTAATTTAATTGTTTACTGGTACTGTTAGCTCTGCATTATTTTTTTCCAGTGATGCCTGCCTGCGACAATGAATCTACTGATAATAGAGTGCAAGTAAAGCATTTGCGGTGCCAATAATGTTGCCCATTGTTGCTCGTAGATCTTCAACAAACTTTCCATTATAAGTGCTCTCGTTGTCAAATACCGCACGAATTTCTTTTCTCAAATCTTTAAGACATTTCTGCACATGCGCAATACGCGGCACGCTTGCCTTGCTGAGCCGCTGTACAGCTTGATTAAGGTCGCTAGTATTGCTGTTCAAACGAGGCGTGATTTCATTGCAACCCTCCTTGACTGATCTTAACACAGGCACCCCACTGTGACCGCGCTCAGACTCGTGCAAGACTTGGATCCAGTCCTGCATGATCGCCACGACGAATAAAAGGTCATCGCGCTGTGTTTTCATTGGACTCTGCATCTTCTCCAGCCTCCCCACGGTCTTCTGAAGCTGTTGTTTGTTTGTGGCAATCATTTTCATTGACAGGGCGTGGCTCGTTTCCAGACCGTTTCCAGTGGCACCCAGCTGTCTTAAGTGAAGAGAGCTGCTTGATAATTCTGTTGCGACAGGCCCACTCATCTTATCTAGAGGAAAAAATTCACTCATGTTTGGAATACATCTCAGGCATTTTAAGGTTTTATACTCACTCAAGATTTCCCATTTTGGTTGATATACTCATGTGATGTTCCATATTCAAGTTTGTTTTCCGCGACATACACAGCATTTGACTTAATTTATGTCACATAGTTGAATCGAAATAGACGAAATGAGGAGGCGCGATTGTAGATCCTCTAGAAAAACACTAAGCGTTCTTTTAATAAAGCCGATTGGATAACCTTTAACTTCTTAGTTCTTATTTAAATATTGAGAAAGGAAAATATTTCTTGAGTTTAGATGTCGATGAAAATTAACCTAGTAGGCTAAAATACGATAATGCGCCTATATTTGAAAAAATGCGCATATTATATTACCGTAGATAAATTCGTTTGAAAAAATGAATCAAATACCTTCTAGTTTGTAGGCGTATATGTTGTCTTAACTGGCTTCGAAAATGTACTTCAGGGGTAGCTCGATTAAGCTCTTTTGGTAAGTAAATTCTAGGAGCAAAGTTTAAGCAATTTTTGTGAAAATTGGAAGGCTGTAAACAAATATCAGACTCTTTTCTCGATAGTACAGTGCCACACTCCCATAGTGTCTGTAGATTTAGCTTCCGACAAAGCGACCAATGAAATTCAAGATAATTTAGGGTGCGTCTTAAGCACCTTAAATAAAAGCCATTCAAATAATCGATTAAATATTCAAATACTTTGAAAGGGTTTTCAGAGGTGTGTACTAAGGTAATAGCCTAAATATTGAAAGACGATATATTTCTTTTTATCTCTCTGGGATTTTATGAAAATAAAAAATTGCGTCGGTTTGTTTAAAAAAGAACTACAAATTCATTGCCTTTCAAACTTTGCTTCACTGGCTTCCAGATGACATTGATATGATGAAAAAATTAACCAAAACAAAAAACATTTTGGCATAGTTATTATTTTTTTTGCTGGATATGTAATAAATATTTAATACCGAAGTTATTAACCCCTCTAAGAAAGCCATTCTAAACAGCGACATTATCCAGCAAACTTTCGATAAAACGGAATGGTAAGGGATATGAAATAAAGCAAGTATGAATTCTAGACGAATTCAGTTCAGTTACTATACTAAAAAGGCTGAAGCTTACGATAACAAAAGAAAAGCCATATTTAATTCTTTCACCTGCATGACGCCTTCTAACCAATCATATTAACCTGTGCGGCTACACAATTATGAATTGACTCGCAGTAGATGCCTTGCCATTTACTATTTAGCATTTGTGTCGCCTCTGGGCTTTTTGATGTCTGGCAGCGCCCCTGTACCTCTAACAAAACAAGAAACGACGAAATCGCTTTGTTTTGTAGCCGAGTGCTGAAGAGAAAGTGGTCGCCGTTTCTTCATATAAAAGGTAGGTTTCACACACAATCCGTCGACTCCAGAAACAAAATCTCTTGACTATTTTCTTTGAGGAATTTTTTAAATCATCAATTATATGTATTTTGAAATAGTTAACTTGTAAAGAACAGCCCAAGCGATGAAATTGTTGGAAATCTATATCGGTGATCATGTTGCTTCCCGCATGGCGATTCAAAGAAATGAGACAATATTCCAAAATTGACCGCAATAACAGAGTACAAATTCATTCTACGTTTTATTCGATTCACGGCATTTCAAAGGATTTTTTAAAAAAAAATAAAAAAAAATAAATAAATGAATATGTATTTCTCTAAATCTTGTATCATAGTCAGGATCGACTGTCAGAATATGAATTTTGTTCTTTATTAATCGGATTGTGAATCTTAAAATATATGCAAATTACCCAATACAGAACTGAAACGTCTGATCTCTTAATATCACGTTTCGCACGTTTTTTGCACTTTTCCCCTGCTGAAACAGCTATAGCTCAAAGCATTTATTTTGTCTTTCTTTTCTTTTCTTTTCTTGTTTTTTTTTTTGGCAATCAGCAACTACCATTTTCAATTTTTAAATGCCTCAAAATCTAGTCTCCTAGAGGAGATCAAGTGGAGAATTTGCAAAGAATACCTGCCAACGATCTAATTTTTTGCTCAAATTAGTTTAAAAAAGGCGCCCTTCATTTTCGTGCGCAAAACGTACTGCTAAAGGTCTGTATGATTTCTATATAAAAAGTAGTAAATAACAGATAGTTAACATGAATCAAGTTTTTTCCTTCCTTTTTTTCTCCTCTTTTCCTATTTCCTTTTCATTTTTCTCTTTTCTCTTCCTTTTTTGGCCTAGAAACATTACATGCTTTGTTTCAATAATATCTGAGGACAACTTTGCTTTTCAGTAAATTTATTCGCACGTGAAACATATGCACTAAGAACGGAATTTTCCACGCCACTTATTTTTTCAATATATGTTGGTATGCGTATTAATATTCTACATCTATTTTCCTTTCTCTAAATGTAGGAGCGTCTACTCGCTGTAGCAATTTAGAATGGAGACCCCGATTTACGTGAACGGTACAAGCTCTTTTAGTGGGAAGAGTGTCTCGCTTAAACGAGTTCTTAATCACAAACAGGAACTACAAAAGGAGATCTCTGACCTAGAAAAGCTTCAGAAAACGTTACTTCAACAACGTCAAGACCTCGAGTTCCTCAATGAGAGTATAAAGAAATGGGCGCATGATTTTGACAAGATTGAGCGTAACAGCCAAGGTGTTCCTTTCGTTAGGAATGTCAAAGAAATTTGTTTTCAGATAGAAACTCATCTAAACGACATTCATGGGGATTTTTATTTCAGAATGCAAAATCTGGTCACTGCTGATGTTCCCTGCTTTCAACAAGTTTATGAAGCTCTCGAATTGTTGAAAAAACAAGTGTCAAAAATTTTGAACGATGACGCTGCTTACAAAGCCTCTTTTATCGAAGAAATTCGACAGCTTCTTGGTCGACTAACAGGAATTACTGATACTATGATGGATATTTATTTTGAGCAATAAATCCCCACAAAGTAAAAAGATATCAACCGATGCAAACTGTGAAGTTGAATTGACAATTTTCTTAACTGAAAAAATGACAATAGTTTCATATTGTAAGTTTTTATGTTTCTAAGCCTTTGTTGTGTTCCGTTAACTGTATTTTATTTAATCAGTTTTCCTGTAATTCCAATGGAAATGACAAACATTTATTTATATTTATTTCAGGAGCTCATCCTGTATAGTTAATTTTTTTATTCAGGTAGAAATAATCCATCCTGAGTTGAGAACCGAACTCTAGAAGTTTGAACTTTAGTGTACAGGCAGAAAGAAAATCTTGACCTCCTTTGCTCGGCTTGTTTGAAAACTAATTAAAATCACCATACTTGGCGTTTCACTCAAAAACTTAGATCGGTAAGATGCTCTACTTTTTAGTTATTATATAGAAAAATATTCACACTGAAAACATGTAATTTCTTGCAGTTCTAGGTTGTTGATAATTGTAGAAATGATGTTTTAGAAAGAACTCTTTGTGTTGTAAAAGACTGCTTATTGTATTTGGGCGAAATAAACTCCCAAAAATACTAAAGGTATAGTTAAACATAGATAAATTAATTATTTGTGTTGTGTAAACTCGATAGTGAGATGAACACAAAACTTCACTGATGACCATGACAATAAAAGTTTGTTAAAAGTGATATATGAGAATATTTTGTCGTTTATGACGGGTGACTGATCAATGTTCGTGCACTTCTTGCATGAATTTCCGTTTCCTGCAGACATTAAAATATTGTCCTTATTGAAATAACTCGCAAATTAACACTACCTTCACAAACAAAAAAACAAATAAATCATTAATTTTTGTTTATTTTCGTTTGTTCAATATTTTTAACCTTACATTTTATAGAATTGTTTTACTTTGCAGTTAAAGTGACATATTTTGTTTGCATTCAATTCTGTACTTGAATTTATACAATTCGATTTCTTTCGAAATTACAATGCACTCATTTGTAAAATGACAAACAAAAAATAAATAATGAATGCAGATACTGAGCGATGAGATCACAGACGTTCATCGAACTCTTAGTTCAATAAAAAGAAATTTGCTGATGACTATATATGGCAAGCTTTACCATGGTCATACTGTACAACAAATAATAGAATATTGTCTGTGAAATTTTACATCAAACCAATGTTTCGGCGAACAAATTCAAATACGTTTAAGTCAGATTCTTCTGCACCTGCTCGATTGCCTCATCCAATGATCTTACGGACTTGGAAATTCTGACCCAATCAGATGCCAGCCGCCGATTTGTCATATTATGCATGAAATCTAGGTGGGTCGTTAGCGAAGCTTTTTTGTCTGGAAAAATATTCTACTTCTAGTAGTGTTCCCGAAATCTTATGCCGGTAAAATAAAGTAACTTGTTTGTGAAAATCACAACGACACCAGGAGCTTTTGGTCTCGACTGTTAAGGTAAGCATTTTAAACCGACGAATACTGTATATCCTTGTTAATATTACTGTAACGCTGGTTTGTATGTAACCAATTTCATAGCTCTCTTCCTTAGCATCTTGTATGGTATTAAACTTTGAAATGAAAGACCGAAAATTAAAACTTCTTCAATCCTCCTCATTCGTGGTATTGATCATGACTACAAACACAAATACCAACAAATGACATTTTACACATTTTTAAATTCAAGTTTTCAATTTTCGCTTTAGTTTATACATGCAACGATCGCAAATCTTTTGCTAGATATGCTAATTAAAATCAGCTGTTCTCGAAACACTCAAAGAGCATGCCCGAAACATTCATCTTACCCATACCACAATGCAGTTTCAATATTCCCGACCCCAGTCAACGCTTCCGAATCCGTAGTGATGGACAATAGAGAAGAGCTCTGGGTTCGAGAATGCAGTTTCAACTGCAATCTCCGTACTGTCCAGAGGCGGCGATCCGTTTGGTCAGCACCAGGGTATTGAAAGCTCTGAGGACGACATCGATTTACTTTTGTCAGTTTGCTCATGTTTTACTAATGTATTTATTCTCACCTTGTTTGGGAATGCGCGGAAGAACTCAAGGAACCTTTTGGCTATAAACTTTGGCATGAAATGCGCTTTACTTCGACTTTGCAAACTTTGAATACGGTCCAGTTTTTTAATACAATCGTGAGAAATGCTCGGACCGGACAGTCACTCCCTCTGCTTAGCCTTTCTAAATTTTGAGTTGTTTTTGAACTCTCAAAGGTTCTTGTATCGGTCACCTAAGCCGCGAGTACTGATGGTTCTGTCTTTTTTACAGGAATGTCGAAAGAAGCGATAAACGAGAATAAAGAACTTACGACCCGCGTCGAGAAGTTATCGATAACTTCAATCAACAAAAACACCAAGCTGTTCAAGTCACAAATAAGAGAACTGGAAAAGCAATATGATACAATGCAGCAACAACTAGACGACCTGCATTTTATTCTGGATGTTGTCTTGAAATGGGACGAGGACTTCAAAAAAGTGGTGCGATTCAGCCAGGGCGTGCCTCATACGAGGAACACAAAGGAAATATGTGCCAATATCAAAACAGCCATGATACCGAGCAGCGAGTTTGACCGAACCGTTCAGATTTTGGTCAAGGAAGGGGTACCTTGCTTCAATCGAGCCACTTCGCTCTTGGAAAAGCTAAAGTCGCGCCTCGACGAGAGATCGCCAAATGCGAAGTTCTCCGAGGAGATTCGCCAACTTCTCGGGGAATTGATTGGAACTTTGAGCACGATTATGAACTTCTTTTATGATCAAGAATCTTAGACTGTTGTCATGGTGATTAGGATCCATAAATATCCCTGTTTTAAAGATTATTTTGTATTAGTTAAAGAAATGAATACTGTAACAAAAATGACCGGTTCGGAACTGTAAAAGGTCAGTTGAATTAGCTAAAAGGATGAGGACAAAGTTAACGTTAAATAACGCCGTTATTCAAAACGATTGCGAAAATAAAGAATTAAAACGTAATTACTTGATGCACGCTGACAACGCTTGCAACGCCGACTACTGGCGCTCCCGTCCATCCACACTGACTTGCCTGTCCAAATTAAATGGCTGGCATCACGTCACCATTTTCAGCTAAATGGGGCAAAGGTTATTCTGAAAATCACTATCAGCAATCGCAGTCACGCGATCACGGAAGTGTTTCGATTGAGACTATTGTTAAGACTCCTCGCCCACTAATAGGAAGCCCCCACTCCTTTTCAGGTGGAAGATAGTTATTAAGCCCCCCCTCAATCTAACTCCCCCCCGGAAAGTCTCCCCTCTCCTCGACTGCCCCCTTGCCGTCTTATAACTGCTTATAGGCTCTTTAAAATTAATTACTTGTGAAGACCACCCACTTTTTGGGGAGACAGCTTTGAAATTTTTCCAGTAGTAAGTGACCACTTGACATATGTTCTGATCTTAATGTTCGCAATGTTTTTACGACGCTACTCAGAGTATACGAATACCTTTTAGAGACAACACGGACCTTAGCTGCAAGTAGTAAATTCTCCTTAAAAAGGAAATATAATGGGCACTCTACCCGGAAAAAGACCCCTGTGGTTCGATTGCAAGTCGTAGCCTGTGTTGTAGGCGAACACCCTCCGGAGGGGACCACTGAATCGTCGCACTTTAGGTGCAGTTGGTCGCTTAAGGAAGGTTCGACTGTAGGTTACTATATTGTTTGATGTTAAACCCTACTTTAGACACTTAAAAAAAGTATCTACTGTTTTCAGAATTAACTCCCTCTCATATTGTAGATTCTCACTGTGAGCATGTAGGCGGAAAACATTGCAAAAAATTGCATAAAGGTGGATGACAGTACCAGTCCACGCCTTGAGATAAAGAGGAGGGGGGGGGGCGGTCATCCAGACCCTTAGATAAAGGGGGGCCCGGTCCCAAAAAATTTTTTTCGGCCTTTCGGGCCATAGTTTGGTCTAAAAATAAGGGGGAGCGGGCCCCCCGGACCCCTCCCCTGGATCCGCCACTAGATGAGAAACAATCTTTGAAAGACTAAATGATCTCTCTTTAAAAAGGTCTTCATTTTTGAGAGTTTTTGCCCCTATTTTCCTGTACAAGAAGAAGGGAGTGCACTGAAATAACGCAGCTATGAAAAACAACTCTCTCTTTCAACCAGGCCAGTATCACTTTGCATGATATGATCTCTATCTATCAATCCAGCGAATAAAAATTATAGCCATAAAAAAGGGCCTGTTTTAAACACCTGTTAACGTAGTGCTTTGTTCACTGGTTGCCATCAAAATATAAAGAGCGACAAAGGTGTTCCGAAACGCAGCTGTAGTAGCAACAAGCGTGACTTGATCTGACTAACAAATATGTTTCTTGCATTTGAATAAAATTGTTATCTTTACTGATTTGTGTTAATCCCCTATAATTATTGCATATTTCGCAGAACATAAGTCAAGTCCACAAGAATAAACTGGATAATGACTCAAAACCGGACTAGAGATAGGCTTAAACGAGGATAAGCAAAAAATTCTAATTAGCTTTTATTATTTTACATTTTACAAGTACATCTGCTGCGGACGTTTGTTCACCAGACAAAAGACTTAATTCTCACTATATTTGTCTACTTGACCGAGAAACAATATTTAATTGATTACATTTTGATATTTTTTACACCTGAAACGTAAAAAATCTTCCTGAAGTACTGGTGGTAGAGGTAGAACGAGCTGTCGTGACTTTATCAAGTTCAACTGGCTAGCGTAACTGTCAAAATAGCGCGTGGATCCTTCCGCCGCCGCCAGTGTCTGTTTATCTTTGACACTAATCATAATTTGTCGCGGGTTCAATGAACAGGAACGAGCACAGACGAAGAAATGGAGATGAACTATCATTTGCTCTTTAAAATTCTGCTTGTTGGAGATGTAGAAGTGGGAAGATCTGCTCTACCACACTCCACAGCGTCTGAGACTCCCACTTCGACGCCAAATATTGGAGTTGAATTCCTGAAAAAGACCTTAGAAATCGGTGAGTACAAAAGATGGAGCTGCGACACAATTCGTGTCTTTATAATGCCTTTGATAATGATTTACAAACAACTCGGCAATTCAGGCAACTACTTTTGCTCTACTTGTAGTAGTTTTATTTGTATTTTTATCAGTTGGAACGACGAATTGCCCGGTTATGAGGAAACGGGAGTACAATAAAACAACAGTTGTTAATCAGACGGGCGGGAAGTTGGTTCGATAGCGGATGTGTTAGCGTTGCGTGTTTAGTTTACATGTAAAGATTAGTGACACCTCATGCATTTCTGGCATTTCTGAGTTCGCTTTTACAATCTCCAGAAAGAAAGAAAATCAAACTACAAATATGGAACATAACAGGTCAAGAAAGGTAAGTCTACCAAATGTTTTATTTCCTATGGGTTTCCTATGAATTATATATCGCTGAACATCTAGCCAACGAGCTCGAGGGTGGACTGGGGCAAGAGTGGATGAACTAGATTGCGCAATGCTTATTTTTAACACAGGTCACCCAAGGTCAGTTTAAGAAAACGAACGTGACTCTGGCGTCATAATCATGTCATTTCTTTATGATGATGTCATCATCATCATCATCATCATCATCAGCATCACATCCTTTATTTAAAAACGATAAGAATTCAAAATTAATTGATGCACCCTGTCAGGTCGAGTCGTGCGATAAACAGATCTGAGTAAAAGTTAAAATTAGATCACTGACAATACAAAATTATAAACAATTGCCCTAAGAATGATATTGGTTAAGAAATTAAGAGGAGGCACAGAAAAAAATCTTCTTAAGGCACTTAACGTAAATTGATCCCGTCATTTTTAACACGCGAGTTCCGGCTTCTTTTATAGTTTTCTTTGCCTGTTACAGCTTAGTTTCTATTCTGAGAAATTCTCAACTTGAATCTGACGTTTGCCGTAAACGTGACTCTTAGTCTCTCTATTACTACGGGCTCCACTCTCCCGTAAATATAACTCAAAAATACTTTTTAAATTTAGCTCCCAGGCCTTGACTCCTAGTTACTACCACGGCACACTCGGCTTTATCCTCGTGTATGACATCACAGATGACGCATCTTTTAACCGCATCGGTAATTGGTTAAGCATCATCGAACAGAACGCCAGTGAAAAAGACTTTCAAAAACTACTGTTTGCAAACAAGTCGCGCTGCTGGTGCGAGGCGTTAAGAACAGTCACTACGGAGAGAGGAGAACTATATGCTCGAGAACATGGAATGAGATTTTTTGAGTCAGATAACCTGGATCAGGCCATAAGTTTGATAACACAAGACATTTTAAAGAAAGATCAAGAACAGCCCGCAATGAAACTGCTCTGTGACATTAATAAATAATTAATGACATTTTGAAATGTAGACTACGAGCAGTCCCCCATTCATTTTTCTCTCTCTCCGCCGCGTGTCGCCTTTTCTCGCGTGGGGTCATTTTCCCGCGCGCTCGCGTTTCGCTCGCTCTACTATCCCCGAGGGAAAATGGGGGACTACTCGTAGTCTATTTGAAATGCAACGGATAGGTAGTGGTACCAGGTAAAAGGAAGATCTATGTATCTATCAAAAACTATATAAAGTAACTTAAAGGTGTTTTTATTTAACATCAGCGGCTCCTCATACTAGATATTAAAACAATTGTTAAAAAGACTTCTACAGTGGAACCTCGATACAACGAAGGGCCAAGAGACTGATGAAATGTATTCGCTATAAGGAGGTTCTTTTCCATATATTTTACTATTACTGGGGTTAGCTAAGGAATATTTAACAATTATTCCTCGAGCCCGAATGGACTCTGGGTCATCTATTCAGCTGCCATTGTTTTGGTTTTCAAAGCCGGCGCTTTTCGCTACTAGCGGGCTATAACATATAGTCTAATCAATAGTCCAATCAGAAGCGCTACCCAAATCTGGGTGGTGATACGTCGTTAGTATGGAATTTCTGCGCTCGTTTCTCAGACATCATTTGCGGGGAAACCATTAGTGGCGTAGTGAAATGCCGGCTGTTCTCTCAAGCTATTTATTTTAAACATTGTTTGCCGGTGCAATTTTATGTGTGATATCATGAAGATGAATTCATTCTTTTATCTAAATATACTGATGCATCAGTCAATGAAATCCAGGCCCCCGAACCCCGGAAAAAAGCAGGGTTTAAACACGTCCAAAGCCGGGATTTGACGTACGAGTGACAACGCTAAATTTGGCCCTAAGAAGCGGAGCAATTAACAAAATGTGCGTCTGTTTACAGATGTTACTGAACTTATGTAGCAATCACAATATTATGTAGATGGAGAATGTCGCAATAAAAATTGTTTTAAGGGAGAGGCGGAAATGACGTACAACACAAAAACTGGAAAGGAAAAATACTAAGGATACGGATTACAATAATTACGTCTGTTTAATCGGCGCCATCATTCTCGTCCTCAGAGCTGTCACCCTTTTGAGTGCCACTGTTCAAGAGGACTAGCTGGTTTTTGAACAGCAAGTCTGCGATTGGCTTTCTGCGCAGCCCAAGAAATGTGAGCAATTACTGTTGCTAACATGCTCGACCCCAGAGCTCTTCTCTATTGCGCAAGCATGCGCATCCATGAGATCCGAAGGCTCGGGTGACGAGATTGCGTTACTAAACAGTTACAATCTCATTCCCAACGCGGACTTTGGAGACGAGATTGTAACAGTTACAAACATGACAGCTACTGCGCTGGCGCGTCGTCCTTCAACCAACCAGGGCTATCGATCCGTGGCGCTGGTCAAAAGAATTTCAGCTCTGGGGACAAGAATGGGCACTGTAGTGAACAACAGACCGTAGCCCGCATGCGCATAGCGGGCCGGTTATCTGGGGTGTGTTCTTCACTTGTCATTCGTAAAGTAAACCATGCAGCCGCGCGAAAGCTGAAAAGGGGTCGAACACCCCTCCCCAATTGTTTTCTCTTTTTTACCCCTTACTTTACGAAACAAGAGCGCAGAGAAAAACGCACAAAAAAGTCGCCTGATTGGCGGGCTAAACAGAGCTCGTCACTGGGAACGTGGATTCATCATAAAGGAATACTACCCTCTAGATTGAGCTGGTCAATAAATCTAAAAGCTACACGCTAGTTATAAAAATGTATAACCCGCGAAACAGTACACTTGTTACTATATATACCTCATCTCTTAAATGATTTTAAATAAAAACACGGGCCACAAGAGTTCCAATCCTGTGACTTTTAATTTGAATACATACATAATTAAAGCTTTTGGTTCTTGTAGAGTTAAGCGCCATTCACACCAAAGCTTAAACATGTTTAAAAGCTGTTGAGTTAAACACAGTTTAAAATTGGTTTCGTTTAAATGCTGATTACGTTGTTCTTTAGTGATGGCAAAAGTAGTACAATTATGTAACATGTAACAGTTAATTTGAATTCTGTGTAAAAGACTGTGTTCTAGTTTTGACAGTTTTTCGTCACTGAATTTCTTTTTTTTCTTTTCAAGCCCTGTTTAAATTGGTGTGAATTGAGAATTAGCCGGACGCCTTACTTTCAAACTGAATATTTTGTAATTTTTTCTAACAATTATTTCAAGATTTTACCATCATTGCAGCAGTTGTAGTTTTCTTGTCGAACAATTGTTGTAAAGTGCGATTGGGCTTAAAAGGAAACGGCGTTAGTAAATATCGTATTATTATGATTATTCTCTTAAGAATAAAAATCACAGCGAAGATTTTTGTGCAACGTTTCGACGTTGCTATGACATTATCACGGGATAAGACATATACAATATTTAGGGCTCCCACTAAATTTTTCTGGGGGTCGTTTTCAAAGTATTGATTGGCTTTGGCAAGAGAAGATAAAGGGGACAGAGAAGGCACCTCCCATAACACCCTATTCCATAGGTAATTCGTCTCGAGTTATTTTTAGAATTGGGATAAAGTTACCTCGCGCGCTGCGTGGATGTTTCGTGGAGGTTTCGCATGACTAAACGCCGTGCAAAACATGTCGGGCGAAAGGCAATGAAAGCGTGAAGAGATCGAGAGCATTTCTGAATATTGAGGCGAAATGAGCCGGCGCTCACCTGGGAAAACCCGTGAAATCAGTTTAACTCGAAGTTGTCGTAAACTCAGTGCTTTAATAAAATGAGAAATTTTGCCGGTCTATTGAAACCGGTCGTTTGTATAATAAAGCAAGTAGGACGCCAAGTGTTATTTTTGTTGAATAATAAAAGACTAATAAAAGAATAAATATCAAACCAGAAATTGCTCTCTTCAAACTGTAAATTATAAATGATCCTGAGAGAATATTCAGTCTGTTAAGGATTTCCCTGCTGTACTGTTAGCTCTATACAAGAGAGGAAAGGCGATCCTTTTTTAATTTCCGTTTCGCTGACACAGCTTTAGCAGAAATCTCTCTTTAGTAGTTTTCGTTGACAAAACGAATAGCAATATCGCTCTCCGCGTCTTGCGCCATATTTTTCGGCGTCAATTCGTGAAGGACGCGTGGCTCTGAGCGTGGGTCATCCACGCGGAACACATTCGCGCTATGCGATTGGCTGTTGTCTAATCCCCCTCGGGATCTGTGGTCTTAAAAATAACTCGAGACGAATTAGCTATGGAGTAGGGTGTGTACGCGGGATGCCTTCTCTGTTCCCATTATCCTCTCTCAGGAGCAATGCATGCAGTAACGGGCGTGAATTGAAATTGGATGTAACAGCCGTAAATAGTAAAACACGACTGTAGATAAAGTGTGTGGTAAACTTCGCAATTGGGTGAAGGGTCACTTTCACAATATGCAAAATTTATAGGGAGTCATTTCTAAAAAAAACTAGCATGAAATGAATTGGGGATCGCCCTGAAAATCATGGTAAATTATTGTAATTATTTATTTGGGGGGTAGGAGTAAAGTTTTGATACACCACACTTTTCTGAAACCACCCCCTCCGCTAAGACGTAATAAACGCTCGGTCCATAATTTTGCGGACATTTCAAATTTCGAAAGCGCTAGAACCGACATGAAAAAAAATAGATTTATAATAATCGGAAAATGCGATATCGCAAAGTGTGGCCCACCTAAGATTAATAAAAAGTAAAAAAAATGAAAAGGAACCCGAATAGCAAATCTTAATTACAATGATTAATTACAATGTTTATGCTCAAGTTCCATCTTATATGTCAGTTGTAACAAGGCATTTTTCGCCTTTTGTTGCCACAAGTTCTTTCTCGCCATCTAAAAATGGAGGCGTCTCTGGCTAGGGCTTTGAAGTATGCAACTTGTTTCGCCTAAATTAATATCATCTATAACTTTGGTTTTAAAATTCAACCTCTCGAACAAATTTGTTTTGCAAGTCGAAAGAAAATTTCTTGAATGCCACGTACACCCAAAATTAGCTTTCTTAACGCACTTAATTGCATATGCCTGAATTCAAAATATATCCAAGTAAGGCCATCCTCTTTTTTTTCTCCGTTTACCGTCGTCCGAGCAACCCAAATTTTATGGCATTTTCCCCCCAAAAAAGTAACGACGTAGTTACACCATTTTTCAATTGAAATAATTCTTTTAATCTGAAAAATGAGCATATTAACGGCGTAGAGAAAAACGGGAACAAAAACATGAACATTTTTTAAGGTATATTGTACATTTTGTTAATCTAAATATGTGAATGTTAACTTTTAATGTCGTCCTGGGTTACCTGGCCTACTATTCCGAGACTTCTTGTGATTTTTTTTTAGTTTTTTTTTTTTTCAATCCGACCGACCGACCCAATATCAGGAAACGCATTCCACGTTAAACGAAGAAAAAAAAGGGGATGGCCTAACCATAAAAAAAAATAATAATAAAAGTAAAAAAAATTACAGAACAAAATTCACCTACGTATGCGTTACCTGAATTTCCCAACCTTCACTAACATCAGGAAAACGCGAAATCAAGCTTAAGAAGGCAAACAGATCAATAAACACTCCGAAAGTTTCGCTTGTATTGAAACTTTGTTTTTCTCCCAAAATTACATCACAAAGTAAAACCGGCCGGACCAAGGACCACATACTGTACATTGAACAAAGTGAGCGAGTTGGGATAATCGCGCTGAAATTTTAAAGAACGCGCTAAAAGCCACTATTTAAGTGACTTTTTCGCCGTCGTCGCATTAAACTCCCTATTTTGAGCGGATGTACGTCAAACTCTGACATGCGCACTGGGCAGTGACGGAGAACAATGCCTCAAAAATATGTCACTCGCCTCAGGCCAAAAATGTCACGGCCTAAGATATAAATTTTCCATTTCTAAAAATCTGTAAAAAATTCAGATTAAGCTAAAATCGAAAAAAAAATTGCGGCATCGTTTTCTACAACTTTTCTATTTTTAGTCTAGTCAAAAACTAATTTGGGGTGATGTGCACTTGAAATTTGGACTCGTCAAAATGCTTCTAGGGCCTACTAAATTACTATGCGATCGGCCTTGAATGATTATATATTGTTTTAAGTTGCCAAGCGGTAGAATGAGTTTATTGTTTTGCTAACAAGTTTTTCCAAAATCCAGTTATATATATAATTGCGCATTCTGCAAAACATTCGCTGATTTTTATTTTTAACAAGGGCATCAGTGACTTAACTTAAAAATTACTGCGTTATTTGATTATTTTTGCCCTTGAGAAGGAACGTTCCATGAAGGTACAAACCAGCTGCCTAGGAGATAGTTTTATTTATTTATTATGACACTATTATAACGTATTTATTTTACCCTTTTGGCTTCTTTACGTCAGTTACGGACAAAATGAGAGCGCGACCTTAAAGAGTAGCATTTGTTTTATTGTTGGTTCCCGTCGTATTGTTATATGTTGGAAAAAGCAAACATCCCTCTGAGTACGCAGGTATCTTTTCAGCTAACTTTTCGACTCGCTTGAAACAGGAGGCAAATGTTGAAGAATCAGTGGAGGCTGCGGCAAAGTCTAAAAGCTCTAAGAGCTCCACGTTTAAGGAAAGCATTATTTGTTTTACCGATGGTTTCCGTCGTATCGTTATATCTTGTATGCACATGGTTATATCCTCGACTCTCTGAGTATGTAGTCATCTCTTCAGCAAAATTTTCTACTGCAGTGAAAAAATCAAATGTTGAAGAACCAACGGAGTCAGCTGCGAAGTCTAAAAACCCTTTAGATGAGTTTGAAGTTTATCTACGATATACTCCGTCAATTAAACAGTTTCCTCTTCAAGCTGAAAGTTGGGTCCTACGAAGCATGTCATTATTTTGGCCGAAGAATTCAAAAGTTGTTGTCGTCTTAGATAAAGAAAGTGAAGAAGACAGAAAACACGGTTCTTCATGAGATCCGAAGGCTCGGGTGACGAGATTGCGTTACTAAACAGTTACAATCTCATTCCCAACGCGGACTTTGGAGACGAGATTGTAACAGTTACAAACATGACAGCTACTGCGCTGGCGCGTCGTCCTTGAACCAACCAGGGCTATCGATCCGTGGCGCTCGTCAAAAGAATTTCAGCTCTGAGGACAAGAATGGGCACTGTAGTGAACAACAGACCGTATCCCGCATGCGCATAGCTGGCGGGTTATCTGGGGTGTTAAATCTGGGGTGTGTTCTTCACTTGTCATTCGTAAAGTAAACCATGCAGCCGCGCGAAAGCTGAAAAGAGATCGAACACCCCTCCCCAATTGTTTTCTCTTTTTTACTCCTTACTTTACGAAACAAGAGCGCAGAGAAAAACGCACAAAAAAGTCGCCTGATTGGCGGGCTAAACAGCGATCGTCACTGGAAACGTGGATTCATCATAAAGGAATACTACCTTCTAGACTGAGCTGGTCAATAAATCTAAAAGCTACACGCTAGTTTTAAAAATGTAGAACCCGTTAAACAGTACACTTGTTACTATATATACCTCATCTCTTAAATGATTTTAAATAAAAACACGGGCCACAAGAGTTTCAATCATGAGACTTTTAATTTGAATACATACATAATTAAAGCTTTTGGTTCTTGTAGAGTTAAGCCCCATTCACACCAAAGCTTAAACATGTTTAAAAGCTGTTGAGTTAAACACAGTTTAAAATTGGTTTCTTTTAAATGCTGATTACGTTGTTCTTTAGTGATGGCAAATGTAGTTCAATTATGTAACATGTAACAGTTAATTTGATTTCTGTGCCAAAGCCTGTGTTCTAGTTTTGACAGTTTTTCGTCACTGAATTTCTTTTTTCATTTCAAGCCTTGCTTAAATTGGTGTGAATGGAGAATTAGCCAGATGCCTTACTACCAAACTGAATATTTTGTAATATTTTCTAACAATTATTTCAAGATTTTTACCATTATTGCAGCATTGTAGTTCTCTTGTCGAACAATTGTAAAGTGCGATTGGGTTCAAAAGGAAACGGCGTTAGTAAAAATCGTATTATTATGATTATTCTCTTAAGAATAAAAATCACAGCGAAAATTTTTGTGGAACGTTTCGACGTTGTTATGACATTATCAGGCGACAAAACAATACTTAGGGCTCCCACCAAATTTTCCTGGGGCTCATTTTTAAAGTATTGATTGGTTTTGGTCAATGCATGCAGTAACGTGCGTGAATTGAAATTGGATGTAACAGCCGTAAATAGTAAAAGCCGATCTTAAAAACATGACTGTATATAAAGTGTGTGGTAAACTTCGCAGTTGGCATGGGTGAAGGGTCACTCTCACAATATGCAAAATTTATAGGGGGTCATTTCTAAAAAAACTGGGATGAAGTGAATTGGGGGTCGCCTTGAAAATCATGGTAAATTATTGTAATTATTTATTTGGGGGGTAGGAGTAAAGTTTTGATACACCACACTTTTCTGAAACCACCCCCTCCCCTAAGACGTAATAAACGCTCGGTCCATAATTTTGCGGACATTTCAAATTTCGAAAGCGCTAGAACCGACATGAAAAAAAAAACAGATTTATAATAATCAGAAAATGCGATATCGCAAAGTGTGGCCCACCTAAGATTAACAAAAAGTAAAAAAAATGAAAAGTAACACGAATAGCAAATCTTAATTACAATGACACGAACAAAACGGCTTAGTCTCGAACGTTTATGCTCAAGTTCCAACTTATATGTAAGTTGTAACAAGGCATTTTTCGCCTTTTGTTTTGAATGCCACGTACACCCAAAATTAGCTTTCTTAACGCACTTAATTGCATATGCCTGAATTCAAAATATATCCAAGTAAGGCCATCCTCTTTTTTTTCTCCGTTTACCGTCGTCCGAGCAACCCAAATTTCATGGCATTTTCCCCCCAAAAAAGTAACGACGTAGTTACACCATTTTTCACTTGAAATAATTCTTTTCATCTGAAAAATGAGCATAGTAACAGCATAGAGAAAAACGGGAACAAAAACATGAACATTTTTCACAGTATATTGTACATTTTGTTAATCCAAATATGTGAATGTTAACTTTTAACGTCGTCCTGGGTTACCTGGCCTACTATTCCGAGACATCTTGTGATTTTTTTTAGTTTTTTCTTTCAATCCGACCGACCGACCCAATATCAGGAAACGCATTCCACGGTAAACGAAGAAAAATAAAGGGGATGGCCTAACCATTAAAAAAAATATTAATAAAAAAAATAATAAAAATAACAGAACAAAATTCACCTACGTATGCGTTACCTGGATTTTCCAACCTTCACTAGCATCAGGAAAACGCGAAATCAAGCTTAAGAAGGCAAACAGATCAATAAACACTCGGAAAGTTTCACTTGTATTGAAACTTTGTTTTTCTCCCAAAAATTACATCACAAAGTAAAACCGGCCGGACCAAGGACTACATACTGTACATTGAACAAAGTGAGCGAGTTGGGATAATCGCGCTGAAATTTTAAAGAACGCACTAAAAGCCACTATTTAAGTGACTTTTTCGCCGTCGTTGCGTTAAACTCCCTATTTTGAGCGAATGTACGTCAAACTCTGACATGCGTACTGGCTAGTGACGGAGAACAATGCCTCAAAAACACGTCACTCGCCTCAGACCAAAAGTGTCACGGCCTAAGATATAGGTGGTTTTCATGCAATCCCGGGAGACACAAATAACAATGGTGAAATGAACAAATGCTGGTGGACAAATAAAGCGAGCTAATGAACGATCTTTTGTTTACCGTCCACCAGCATGGCGGCGATGACGTAACGTGAAAACCACCTATAAATTCTGCATTTCTAAAAATCTGTAAAAAATTCAGATTAAGCTAAAATCGAAAACAAAACTTCGGCATCGTTTTCTACAACTTTTCTATTTTTATTCTAGTCCAAAACTAATTTGAGGTGATGTGCACTTGAAATTTGGACTCGTCAAAATGCTTCTAGGGCCTACTAAATTACTATGCGATCGGCCTTTGAATGATTATATATTGTTTTAAGTTGCCAAGCGGTAGAATGAGTTGATTGTTTTGCTAACACGTTTTTCCGAAATCCAGTTATATATATATAATTGCCAGGAGCCCATCAAATGGAGCCTCCATCTCCCATACATGCCCTTGGAGTCAACCCTTTCCCGAGTAGATTTATAATTAGAACGGTTCCCAGGGGAGACTTCGCGCGCCGACGGTGGGAAGAACCAATCACAACAACGAAATGACACTGCTATTGTACTTCATCGAACAGCAGGAAATTCGGTGTTGACAGGCCAACACAATCATAAGCTAGTGAAACGTGACTTTAGCGTTTCCATCTCTCAAAGATTTTCTTTCTTTTCTTTCTAGTGGGTAGATTATACTGTGGAGAGTTTTACACTCTGACAATGTTAATCTTCATTTCGGTTGCTTGTCTCACAGTTAGAGGCCATGAAGCTGGTCTGTTACATGCATAATGATTAACTACTACCTGCAGTCTGTAGTTCTGACAGGATTCGTTTTCTTTAGTCAATTTTTTTGAGCGTTAAGGTTCTTATTTCGGCTAAATGACTGAAATGACTCAATATTAATCAAATTTCTAGTTTTTCAAGCCTCTTTTTTTCCCGAAATACGTTTATTTAAAAAAAATACTTGTAGTCCTTGTGGTTGTTTTGTTCGTCAGCTAGTGTGATGATTTCCTGCTATGTTTGGTAACGCCGGGCCCAGCCATTGTTTTCTCGCAAAAACGTGATCCACAGATGCGAATTCGGAGGAAAGAATTAAGCCTAAACTTCTGCATTAACTGTTGAGAATTGTCCTGTTAGTCAGTCATAATTCTTTTGGCGCAGATACAATCCATTTTGTTTTTCTTGAGATAAGTGGGTCTTTGGACTGGAGCGCCATGTCACAAATTCCTCCGTTAGCAATTATTCAAGGTCGAGCAACTGTTGTCTTCTGTTCAACTTTTCAAGTGCCAGTTTTATCAGGCAATTCTCATGGTGATACAAGTCAGTTGTGAAGGATGACTGCAATTTCTCAAATTTCGGAACTGAAGCATCCCTCGTTAGTTGCTACTTAGGTCATCGCTTTTGCATGCGGTGCTTAACTGGCGAAATCCACTCCACGGTGATGACAAAAATCAAATGATCCTGGCACTTTTTCGGCGCTGATCAACGAAAAGTTCCAAACCGTCCACAGAACGCTTAATCATCGACTCTTTTCAAGGTGCATGCTTAAATGTGAGATGTAAAGCGGCAAAAAAAAAAAAAGCACTCGCAAAGATAACCTTTCCGTGACCCTCAGTTCGCTGTCTTTGTCCCATCGCTTCATGCTCAGTCTCAGTCGGGTAATTCATTAACTTTTATTTCATGATACCCAGATCCCAGCAGCTGTAAAATTGTAAAAATGGACGTATAGTAAAAAAGGAAAACGGTCGAAGGACGGGCTTATGAGTTCGACTTCATCCAACTTCATTTTTTTCACGGTGACATACGAGACTCACGGAAATATGACACTTTTCGCGGGAAACAAGCCGTTCTATTTATAAATCTACTCGGGAAAGGGTTGACTCAAGAAATTAATGGAGATGGAGGCTCCATTTGATGGGCTCCTGATAATTGCACATTCTGCGAAACATTCGCTGATGTTTTTTTTTAACAAGGGCATCAGTGATTTAACTTAAAAATTGCTGCGTTATTTGATTATTTTTGCCCTTGAGAAGGAACGTTCCATGAAGGTACAAACCAGCTGCCTAGGAGATAGTTTCATTTATTTATTATGACTCTTTTTCCATAGTCTCACACGTGAGTTTATCGATGACGTAATTTTGGTAATTTCCCTCTATAATTTTATCGATGTCATTTTGTCTATATAATAAAAAGAACATTACACGGCAGTTGGAAGATATGAATTTTATTTTCTCGTCGCAAAAACAATATTTTACTCACTCGCTGCGCTCGTTCGTAAAATATAATGTTTTGCCACTCGAAAATAAAATTCATATCTTCGCGCCACCGTGTGGTTTTCACGTTACGTCATCGCCGCCATGCTGGTGGACGGTCAACAAAAGATCGCTCATTAGCTCGCTTTGTTTGTCCACCAGCATTTGTTCATTTCACCATTGTTATTTGTGTCTCACGGGATTGCATGAAAATCACCTATAACGTATTTATTTTACCCTTTTGGCTTCTTTACGTCAGTTACGGACAAAATGAGAGCGCGACCTTTAAGTGTAGCATTTGTTTTATTGTTGGTTCACGTCGTATTATTATATGTTGGAAAAAGCAAACATCCCTCTGAGTACGCAGGTATCTTTTCAGCTAACTTTTCGACTCGCTTGAAACAGGAGGCAAATGTTGCAGAATCAGTGGAGGCAGCCGCGAAGTCTAAAAGCCCCTTAGATGAGTTTGAAGTTTATCTGCGATATACTTCGTCAATTAAACAGTTTCCTCGTCAAGCTGAAAGTTGGGTCTTACGAAGCATGTCGTTATTTTGGCCGAAGAATTCAAAAATTGTTGTCGTCTTAGATAAAGAAAGTGAAGAAGACAGAAAACACGGTTCTACACTGAATGAGACAACGCAGAATCAAAAGTTAGATTTACGAGTTTGTTACATGGAACCATATCCTCAAGAGATGATTCATCACTGGGGGAAGATGCGAATGTACATGGACATGATGCATGCTGATTTATGTACTAATGCCACATATGTTGGTTTCGTTGATGTAGACACACTTTTCACGACAGCAGTTACGCCAAGCTTAATTCTGGAAGATGGTAGACTACGAGTAGTCCCCCATTTTTCCTCAGGGATAGTAGAGCGAGCGAAACGCGAGCGCGCGTGAAAATCACGCCACGCCTCCCCGCCGCGTGTCACCTTTTCTCGCGTGGGTTGATTTTCACGCGCGCTCGCGTTTTGCTCGCTCTACTATCCCTGAGGAAAAATGGGGGACTACTCGTAGTCTAGGAAGATGGGAAACCTGTGGTAACAGGAAGAATCGGAGACCCTAGAATTCCTTGTTGGAATGAAAGTGCTGCCTATATACTTGGTCGAAAGCAAGTCATGCAGTGTATGCATTATTTCCCCGTGACATTCAAAACGGCACATATCAGAGAATTTCGTCAGTATGTGGCTAAATTGCACGGTAAAGACTTTAAACAAGTTATTTCTGAAACAACC
>CALNXI010001063.1:88080-104419 GCA_942486025.1 Porites evermanni | reverse complement strand
TTGGTTGAAGGCCTATGTTATTCTTTTGGAATAAAACTCTGTGGCGATCTATGCAGGGAATATAATCAAACTAACATTCATGTCAACTTGTTCAATTTCGAAAACTATGATTGGTTATGGGATAGTCGCTGTATGGAAAAACAAATCGAGCATTACAAAAATGTCGCATATCTTTTCAACAAAACGTTTTTCTATATGGACTCGAGTGAGGAAATATGCCGAACTATAGCATCTTTTAAATCGTAAAAACGCCAGTGTAATTATAACCAACCAGGTGCGGATGCAGGTAATTGAAGGATTTTCTTATACTCTCTTTTCAGTAATAGATTGTCTTCACAGTGACGTCATCAAATTGTAAAGTCATTTACACTAGGTTAAAAATAAGCAAAAAGTAAATCTTTGTTCTTTGTAGTTTTGGGAAACAAACCTTTTGAGTTTGTAATGTCGATCAATATGCCTAAAGAGCATTTGGACTGGCTACTTTGTATTTTCTTCTTTCTGTTACGCGAAACATCTAAGCGCATTCAATTCGCCGCAACGGCTTTCTCTAACACGGGACTGCTGAATAACCAGTCCCCTTCCTTTTAAATGACCCCAAACCATTCGATAACCACTGTTAGTGAACTCCTCGAAAGACAAGCTTCTCTTACGGTCGCTTTTACGCTGGACCCAATCTCCCATAATTCACAGTGGGTTCACTAGACAATAAGACGAGTGTTGATAAAACGAATGTTGAACTTGAAAAACAAATGTCAAAGTTGAAAAACGACTACTGCTATTTATAAAACAAATGCCAAACTTGAAATACAAATGTCGATTAAAAAAATGAACGTTGATTTGAATAAAACGAATGTCAAAGATGAAAAACGAATGCTCAAAAGAATACAACGAAAGTCAAAGTTGAAAAAACAGATGTTGAATCGGAAAAAAAACGAACGTCAACCTTGAGAAACGAATGACGAACTTTTAAAACGGATGTCAAACCTTAAAAACCAGCGGAATAGTTGAATTTTGATAAGAAAAACGCGCCGTAGGTGTTACTTAGAAGGGGTTAAGGGGAGTGGAGAATGCTGCCGTTGCTGTCGAGGAATCTTGCGTGCATGCTTGATGCATGTTAAGTCCGGAACAGCGCTGATTATTTCTTCCGGTCGTGTTCTAGTATTTAATTGTTCCTTAAAAGCCAGGTATCTGCTTTGCAACTAAAAGTATCGCTTAGCTTTTTCATCGTCCCGAATATCGTTTCGAGAAAGTGTGTCATCCATGTTGCCCTGTATCTCTTGCATAGCTGGAAGAAGCGGCACAGGCGAAAGATTTTGCCGCTTTAGATATTTTAGAAGCTCTTTAGGAATATTTTCTTGAAAACCTGCTTGGTTAAAGCCTGCTTCACTAGGCAGAACGTTTATTTGCAGTCGACAATTATCTTAGGTAGCGGTTTTCAGATCAATCAGCAGATAACCAAAAGGTCTTTTTACAACCTCTTCGTACCGATTTAAAACGAAATCGGTTTGCCCGCGATATATTTGCTTGGCCAGAGTCAAGATTTGCAATTTGTCTTGTGGGTTCTTGAATAACACTACTTAGTAAAATCCAACTAGTAGTCTATTATCAATGCTGCGTTCTGATTGGTTGAGCTACTACTATGCTATATGTTATAGTCCACTAGTAGCGCAAAGCGCCCGGCCGGCTTTTTGGTGGCAAAAAGGCTTAAAGTCTAGCTTTAACTAGCTAAAGTTGTTTTGTCTCTATATTTTTGACCAACTAGTTGGATATTAGTAAAACAATTATTCCTCTCGCCCTCATGGCCTCTGAGTCAATAGCCCATTTGGCCTTCGGCCTCGAGGGCTATTAACTCAGACTCCATTCGGGCGCGAGGAATAATGGTTAAATAATGACTGTTTAGGCTAATGCTGCGACTGCCTTTCCCCTGATGGAATAGATTCTGCACGATATAAATTACGTTTCTGAAACCACCCCCTCCCCTAAGACGTAATAAACGCTCGGTCCATAATTTTGCGGACATTTCAAATTTCGAAAGCGCTAGAACCGACATGAAACAAAATAGATTTATAATGATTAGAAAATGCGATATCGCAAAGTGTGGCCCACCTAAGATTAACAAAAAGTCAAAAAAATGAAAAGTAACACGAATAGCAAATCTTAATTACAATGACACGAACAAAACGGCTTAGTCTCGAACGTTTATGCTCAAGTTCCAACTTATATGTAAGTTGTAACAAGGCATTTTTCGCCTTTTGTNGGGGAGTGGAGAATGCTGCCGTTGCTGTCGAGGAATCTTGCGTGCATGCTTGATGCATGTTAAGTCCGGAACAGCGCTGATTATTTCTTCCGGTCGTGTTCTAGTATTTAATTGTTCCTTAAAAGCCAGGTATCTGCTTTGCAACTAAAAGTATCGCTTAGCTTTTTCATCGTCCCGAATATCGTTTCGAGAAAGTGTGTCATCCATGTTGCCCTGTATCTCTTGCATAGCTGGAAGAAGCGGCACAGGCGAAAGATTTTGCCGCTTTAGATATTTTAGAAGCTCTTTAGGAATATTTTCTTGAAAACCTGCTTGGTTAAAGCCTGCTTCACTAGGCAGAACGTTTATTTGCAGTCGACAATTATCTTAGGTAGCGGTTTTCAGATCAATCAGCAGATAACCAAAAGGTCTTTTTACAACCTCTTCGTACCGATTTAAAACGAAATCGGTTTGCCCGCGATATATTTGCTTGGCCAGAGTCAAGATTTGCAATTTGTCTTGTGGGTTCTTGAATAACACTACTTAGTAAAATCCAACTAGTAGTCTATTATCAATGCTGCGTTCTGATTGGTTGAGCTACTACTATGCTATATGTTATAGTCCACTAGTAGCGCAAAGCGCCCGGCCGGCTTTTTGGTGGCAAAAAGGCTTAAAGTCTAGCTTTAACTAGCTAAAGTTGTTTTGTCTCTATATTTTTGACCAACTAGTTGGATATTAGTAAAACAATTATTCCTCTCGCCCTCATGGCCTCTGAGTCAATAGCCCATTTGGCCTTCGGCCTCGAGGGCTATTAACTCAGACTCCATTCGGGCGCGAGGAATAATGGTTAAATAATGACTGTTTAGGCTAATGCTGCGACTGCCTTTCCCCTGATGGAATAGATTCTGCACGATATAAATTACGTTTCTGAAACCACCCCCTCCCCTAAGACGTAATAAACGCTCGGTCCATAATTTTGCGGACATTTCAAATTTCGAAAGCGCTAGAACCGACATGAAACAAAATAGATTTATAATGATTAGAAAATGCGATATCGCAAAGTGTGGCCCACCTAAGATTAACAAAAAGTCAAAAAAATGAAAAGTAACACGAATAGCAAATCTTAATTACAATGACACGAACAAAACGGCTTAGTCTCGAACGTTTATGCTCAAGTTCCAACTTATATGTAAGTTGTAACAAGGCATTTTTCGCCTTTTGTTGCCACAAGTTCTTTCTCGCCATCTAAAAATGGAGGTGTCTCTGGCTAGAGCTTTGAAGTATGCAACTTGTTTCGCCTAAATATCTCCATAATGATAAACAAGAGCCACTATAGTTCTTGAAAATATCATCTATAACTTTGGTTTTAAAATTCAACCTCTCGAACAAACTAGTTTTGCAAGTCGAAAGAACATTCCTTGAATGCCACGTACACCCAAAATTGGCTTTCTTAACGCACTTAATTGCATATGCCTGAATTCAAAATATATCCAAGTAAGGCCATCCTCTTTTTTTTCTCCGTTTACCGTCGTCCGAGCAACCCAAATTTTTGGCATTTTCCAAAAAAAAAGTAACGACGTAGTTACACCATTTTTCACTTGAAATAATTCTTTTAATCTGAAAAATGAGTATAGTAACAGCATAGGGAAAAAAACAGGAACAAAAACATGAACATTTTTCACAGTATATTGTACATTTTGTTAATCTAAATATGTGAATGTTAACTTTTAACGTCGTCCTGGGTTACCTGGCCTACGATTCCGAGACATCTTGTGATTTTTTTTTAGTTTTTTTTTTTCAATCCGACCGACCGACCCAATATCAGGAAACGCATTCGACGGTAAACGAAGAAAAAAAAAGGGGATGGCCTAACCATAAAAAAATAATAATAATAAAAATAATAAAAATAACAGAACAAAATTCACCTACGTATGCGTTACCTGAATTTTCCAACCTTCACTAGCATCAGGAAAAAGCGAAATCAAGCTTAAGAAGGCAAACAGATCAATAAACACTCGAAAAGTTTCGCTTGTATTGAAACTTTGTTTTTCTCCCAAAAATTACATCACAGAGTAAAATCGGCCGGACCATGCAAGGACCACATACTGTACCTTGAACGAAGTGAGCGAGTTGGGATAATCGCGCTGAAATTTTAAAGAACGCACTAAAAGCCACTATATAAGTGACTTTTTCGCCGTGGTCGTGTTAAACTCCCTATTTTGAGCGGATGTACGTCAAACTCTGACATGCGCACTGGGCAGTGACGGAGAACAATGCCTCAAAAATACGTCACTCGCCTCAGGCCAAAAATGTCACGGCCTAAGATATAAATTCTGCATTTCTAAAAATCTGTAAAAAATTCAGATTAAGCTAAAATCGAAAAAAAAAATTGCGGCATCGTTTTCTACAACTTTTCTATTTTTATTCTAGTCAAAAACTAATTTGGGGTGAAGTGCACTTGAAATTTGGACTCGTCAAAATGCTTCTAGGGCCTACAAAATTACTATGCGATCGGCCTTTGAATGATTATAAATTGTTTTAAGTTGGCAAGTTGTAGAATGAGTTGACTGTTTTGCTAACACGTTTTTCCGAAATCCAGTTATATATATAATTGCACATTCTGCAAAACATTCGCTGATTTTTATTTTTAACAAGGGCATCAGTGACTTAACTTAAAAATTGCTGCGTTATTTGATTATTTTTGCCCTTGAGAAGGAACGTTCCATGAAGGTACAAACCAGCTGCCTAGGAGATAGTTTTATTTATTTATTATGACTCTACTGATAACGTATATATTTTCCCCTTTTGGCTTCTTTACGTCAGTTACGGACAAAATGAGAGCGCGACATTTAAGAGTAGCATTTGTTTTATTGTTGCTTACCGTCGTATTGTTATATGTTGGAAAAAGCAAACATCCCTCTGAGTACTCAGGTATCTTTTCAGCTAACTTTTTGACTCGCTTGAAACAGGAGGCAAATGTTGAAGAACCAACGGAGTCAGCTGCGAAGTCTAAAAACCCCTTAGATGAGTTTGAAGTTTATCTACGATATACTTCGTCAATTAAACAGTTTCCTCTTCAAGCTGAAAGTTGGGTCCTACGAAGCATGTCATTATTTTGGCCGAAGAATTCAAAAGTTGTTGTCGTCTTAGATAAAGAAAGTGAAGAAGACAGAAAACACGGTTCTACACTGAATGAGACAACGCAGAATAAAAAGCTAGATTTACGAGTTTGTTACATGGAACCATATCCTCAAGAGATGATTCATCACTGGGGGAAGATGCGAATGTACATGGACATGATGCATGCTGATTTATGTACTAATGCCACGTATGTTGGTTTCGTTGATGTAGACACACTTTTCACGACAGCAGTTACGCCAAGCTTAATTCTGGAAGATGGGAAACCTGTGGTAACGGGAAGAATCGGAGACCCTAGAATTCCTTGTTGGATTGAAAGTGCTGCCTATATACTTGGTCGAAAGCAAGTCATGCAGTGTATGCATTATTTCCCCGTGACATTCAAAACGGCACATATCAGAGAATTTCGTCAGTATGTGGCTAAATTGCACGGTAAAGACTTTAAACAAGTTATTTCTGAAACAACCCACAAACTCAATATGCATTGGTCGTGTTACTGCCATTATAGCACCATGTGCAACTACATGTGGTACTACCACAGAAATGAATACGCATGGCATTTGCAGTATGTCAAACCGACTCGTCCATTAAACGCCTCGGTACCGTATGACTATTTCTTCACTGAAGTCAAGCCAGAGGAAAAGATACCACATCCACGTTCTTCGATACACGTACGCCACTTCATGCTCAATGGAAAATACATGGATGCAGTAGAACCAACGGTACGTTTCGTCAATGACACATTGGTTGAAGGCCTATGTTATTCTTTTGGAATAAAACTCTGTGGCGATCTATGCAGGGAATATAATCAAACTAACGTTCATGTCAACTTGTTCAATTTCGAAAACTATGATTGGTTATGGGATAGTCGCTGTATGGAAAAACAAATCGAGCATTACAAAAATGTCGCAGATCTTTTCAACAAAACGTTTTTCTATATGGACTCGAGTGAGGAAATATGTCGAACTATAGCATCTATTAAATCGTAAAAACGCCAGTGTAATTATATCCAACCAGGTACGGATGCAGGTAATTTAAGGATTTTCTTATACTCTCTTTTCAGTAATAGATGGTTTTCACAATGACGTCATCAAATTGTAAAGTCAAAATAGCCAGGTTTTACGAATTGTTATTTACACTAGGTCAAAGATAAGCAAAAAGTAAATCTTTGTACATGTTTACATTCCCTTAGCCTGTTTCATTTCGAAAATACAGCAATTTGAACTTCCGAGTTTTCACAGTGCGTGACACCAAAATAGGAGTTTTTGATGTCCATCAATATGCCAAAAGAGCATTTGGACTGGCTACTTTGTATTTTCTTCTTTCTGTTACGTGAAGCCATCTAAGCGCATTCAATTCGCCGCAACGGCTTCCTCTAACACGGGACTGCTGAAGAACCAGTCCCCTTCCTTTTAAATGACCCCAAACCATTCGATAGCCACTGTTAGGGAACTCCTCCTTTTTACCTCGAACAATACCATCCAAGGTATCATCGTCGATGGTTGAAAAAAAATGTGAAATTTCAAGGTTAAAATCCTTACGCCGCCTGTTGAGTGTAGCCTGAGAAATGCTCAACATACAAGTCATATCTGTTCCCTTAAAGCCGTTATCCACACGACAGGTTAACTGTTCTTTAGTGACACGAATCTTAGGCCTTCCTGAGGCACCAGTGTACCCTACATGTGGTTGAAATGAAAAGTTTTTTGCCGACTGCTCCATCTCTGTCAGCAAATCGACGATAGTTCGTAACTTTGTTGTCTTAGCCTCCTCCACCATGTTGACTGAAGCATGGCGTTCGGCATGGTGATACAACAAGCATGCTGTCAATATTTCCGTCATCAATGCTAGAGTGATCTAACATTTCCAAAAGGTCTTTTTACAGCCTCTTCGTACTGATTTAAAAAGAAATCAGTTTGCCCGGGATAAATTTGCTTGGCCAGAGTCAAGATTTGCAATTTGTCTCGTGGGTTCTTGAATAACACTAATTAGTAAACTCCAACTAGTGGTCTATTATCAATGCTGCGTTCTGATTGGTTGAGCTACTACTAGGCTATATGTTAAAGCCTACAAGTCAGTGCAAAGCGCCGGGCTTTTTGGAGGCAAAAAGGCTTAAAGTCTAGCTTTAACTAGCTTAAGTTGTTTTGTCTCTATATTTTTGACTAACTAGTTGGATATTAGTAAAACAATTATTCCTCTCGCCCTCATGGCCTCTGAGTCAATAGCCCATTTGGCCTTAGGCCTCGAGGGCTATTGACTCAGAGCCCATTCGGGCTCGAAAAAAATTGTTAAATAATGACTGTTTAGGCTAATGCTGCGACTGCCTTTCCCCTGATGGAATAGATTCCGCACGATATAAATCACGCTTAGACTGCGATTATAAGAACCACGAGTAAAGAGATTCGCAATTCGTTTGTCTTTACTGGCGTCAATCATCTGATCATCGAACACGATCAAATTCCGTTTGTTCACATCAAGATAAGAATCCTGCTCCAAAGCCGTTGGAATTCCCTTAACGAATTCAATGTGTAGCATGGCCACTAGTATTTCTGTATACGCAGACTGCCATTGTGAATAACACCAAATGATTCTCTCCGGGGGAAGGCAAATTGCCTCTGAAGCTTTCTGTAAAAGAGATCGAGCCCAGGCCGTTTTTCCGGACCCGGTCATTCCGGCAATCATGCAGGTGAAAGGATGCTCGAAGCGAAACCGCTGACATTTTTTTGAAGACATTGGAACTGTTTGAAATGGAGTGAGACCAGCATTGCGGTTTTTAGACATCACGTGCCTTTGCACGCTATCCTTTCTACTAAATGATCTTTCGTAAACGGAACAGAACCAACTCATGTCAACTCCTCAGGGGCAGAATGTAGACTGAGAAAAAGGTAGAATGTTGCGCATTTATATAGGCTTACTTCACCATCAACACCACACCACCACATTTCTATCGTTTTCTTTCACCACGGCCACCACCACCGCCACCACCACATTTCTATTGTTTTCTCTCCACCACGGCCACCACATTTCTATTCCTTTCTTCCACCACCACCACATTTCTATAGTTTTTTCTCCCCTAACACGACCACATTTCTATTGCTTTCTTCCACCACCACCACATTTCTATTGTTTTCTTCCACCACCACCACCACCATATTACTATTGTTTTTTTTCTCCACTAACACCACCACATTTCTATTGCTTTCTTTCACCACCACCACATTTCTATTGTTTTCCTCCACCACCGCCACCACATTTCTATTGTTTCTGTCCACCACCACCACCACATTTCTATTGCTTTCTTCCACGACATTCAGTAAAATACTGCAAACTTCTATCATTAGTTTATTTTGAAGCAATGTCTTGTGTAGTGAAGAACAATCGTGGTTTTCTCCAACTGTTAGCTGTTTGTCCAGCTCATCAGCGCCAGTTTCTCCTACGGACCGTCACTCCACAATAACTGCATAGTCCAAGTATTATACAATATACTTAAGGAATACATTCCCATCCCCGAAGAAAATGAGCGGAAATTGTTGTCATATGAAGATGCTCTATTAAACCTTGCAGTAACAGCGGTCCCTTACAAAACAAAGAACCCAATCCTTGTACAAGAGGGTGGTGGTTTTATTCAAGACTTATTGGTCCGTGCTCTTACAAGCTTAGGATTTTTTATGCTATAATAGAAAATACAGAGCTACATGTTACTCATTCGAAGCCTGCCTTCCACCTGTACTGATTGAAATGAAGAGAAAGATAGATTTTGTTGATGAAGAGCACGAAAGTGAAAATGAAGAGAGCGGAAGTCCTGACGATGAAAGCGAGGATGAAGAACCAAGCATTAAAGATGTTTTGAGTAATCTTTCCAATGCGGTGTCTAACAAGCGTGCTTCTGATTTGTTGCATAGCATGGCCACTTCCAGAGATATTCTATTCTGGACTCCCCGCGGACAGTTACTTTGAAATAAACGCACAATTCCCGTGACAAACATCGCAGAGCTAGTCGAATATGTACTATTACCACATAACGATGACGTTACCAAGCCTCGTGCGCTGAATACCCTTCTAGATGGACTTGCGGAATTAGGAGTCGATAAGGGCGTAATCAAGAACAAAAAGGTCCTAAATGATTTGATAGAAAAAGAAAAAGGCTACCGAAATGGAGAAAATACTTCCGAGAACGAGAGCAAAGTAGAAAGTTCACCAGAAAGAGAGGAAGAGGAGATAGCTTCTGCGAGAAGAAGTGAAACTGAAGACACCCAAGAGAGCGACAACGACACTGAAAACGAAAGTGAGGAAACAGAAAGTAATCGCCCTGAAACGTCCACAACCTGTCATTCTGAAAATCCCTGTGAACATTGTGAGAATTCTAATGAGTACGGGACATTGATCATGACATGTCGTAAATACTCTTAGCACGATTCATACAAGATTTGTCCCATATGTAATCACCAGATCCCCAAGAAGGGCAATGACATGAAAGAGGGCTTTCTTCGGTGTCGCGAAAACGCGAAGACGTGGGAAAACACTTTTTATTCCCTTTCTAAAGAGGAGAAAGAAGATGATGATTAATTTTCTATCCCTCTCAAATCTTTGTATCGTACTCTTTATATGACTGGTTTTCAATGAAGTTTTTAAAACTGTATCTCGTGTCTGTTTTTCTTTTTTTTTTTTTGTGGAGGGTGGGGCTTTATTAGTCACGTGTTTTAATTGATCCCTGTTAAGTTATTAATTGTTTTGTGTTTTTATAATAAAAAGTCACGGCTGTAGAGCCAATTTGTATGCAAATGACGGCTTTTTAACTGGCATAACTAACTGACTAACGGCGCTGCTTGCTAAACTGTCAAATTGACCTTATGGTGTTGTGACGTCATTACTAGTACTTGCCTGAACGTAGTTAGCATAAATTAAACAAGTTTCCCGCGCATTTTATTCATGACCTATTTATTAAATTTTACTCCCCACTTTTAACCCCCCCCCCCGCCCCCAGAAAGAGGGGTATAATTCTGCTCAGACACCACTACTCAGTGAGTAATCTTTACTCAGTATTTCTGCTTAAGTTTACTCACTACAGGGCTCAAAATAACGGACAGCAGGTCGCCAGTCCTGATGACCGGGCTCCTGCCGGCCAAATATTTTTTAGCCCGGACAAACCCCGATTTTGGCTGGTCAAATAATGAATACTACCTTATTATAGGAAATTAACGCTCCATGAAATTAAAGTATTGGAAATTAACGCGACTTAAATTAACGCGAATTTAATGGAAAACGACTTTCCAATAAAGAAAATTAACGCGAAAGAGGAGGTAGAATTTCGAATAAAGGAAATTAACGCTATTAAGACACAGTTGGTGGCCGAAATCAAAGGAGAAGATATTCACATCTCTTCTGATAGCGACAACGATGAAGACGAACTCGAAATATTGTAAACCTTCGCCTTAGCTTTTGCGAAAGATGAAAAATACAGGGTAAATGGAAAGAAAGAAAGCTTGTAGTTAATGTGCTTTAGATGTCAAGAATGTCTGGACAGGTTCCAAAATTGGGGTTAAAATACTGGAAATTAAAAGCGGAAATTAACGCTGCACTTAATTAACGCTCAACAAAATTAACGCGACTTAAATTAACGCGAATCTTAACGATTCGCGTTAATTTCATGGAGCGTTAATCTCCTTTATTATTCATTCAGAATATTTCCCCAATTCTGAAATTCTCTCGGAGAGTGTTATCCACCTCGGCCTTCGGCCTCCGTGTATAACACCCTCCTCGATCTGCTTAATTCTTCATATCCTACTCAGCCTCATGTCATTAATTGCTAAATAATAAGTAAAGGTATCATTTTTTTTTTGCCCAATGGAATATCGAATTACGCTGGCAATAGATCGTTGTAGTGCTTTGAAGTTCAGCTTTTTGGCGGCAAGTTAGTGAAAAATTCATTTACACCAGTTCGTGAGTTCCTTTCCGCGGGTTTTGCCCTTTTTCATGTCCGGCATACCCTTAGTGTCATCGTACGGCGGTGTCTGAAATCCCCAAGGTTCGTCCCATATCTGCATATCGGTAAAACTTGATCTTTTTCCTAGCGAAAGTCTCCTCCACAAACGTTCCACAAAGAAGAACAACGCTAAATATTTTCGGTAAAGAAGTTGATTTGGGAAAAATCTGGTCCACAAACAGCGTATTTATCATCAGAAGTCAATAAATTTCAGAAATTTCGTTTGGGTCGTCGCGTAACACTTTATCTACCCTGCGAACAGAGTCTCCTTCGATCTTCCTAGAATGGACAAACTGTTAGCTATTCTTTAGTGCATTTTTTCCCAAAGACGGTCACACTATTGATTTTAGCACAAGCAGAAAGCACATTACTACCTGCTGCATCGTTGCACCACTCCACATTTCATTTTCTTGTTGTTTCGCTTTGTTGCGTTTCATTACGACATGACGACATGAAATGTATTGCGGCGTTCTTTTTTCTTTAAAGTCTTTAGTGCAAGGCAGCAAAAAAAAAAGCCACAGAAAAAAGAAGCCACTACAGAGCGTTATAGAGCAAAACGCACTGAGCGACAACTTATGGAAAATATTACAAAATGTTCGTATCCAAAAATGACCGGCCATGAGACGAGAGTTGGACCGGTCAAGTCCATGATCAGGTCGGACATTGTCCGTTGACCGGCCGTTATTTTGGGCCCTGCACCATAATGAGTCATTATGGATGCAACGATTTACTCAGTTTACTCAGCTTTTTTTACTGCGTAACTTCGGGAAAATCGACTTTTTACGAAGGGGATGTCACTATACGCATGTTGCCCTCAGCTGAATGCACAGGTGGCCCAAACTCACGTTACGAGGGAAGGGTGTAATGTAGTTACATACAATAGGTGACGCGCCGGTGTCGCGTTACAGGCGACCATTAAAGTATAAGGGACTTTGCATGAGAAATATATTACTGAGATCTGCGAACGCTAAACCTTACTTTTTCTTAAATGAAATTAATAAAAAAGATTTACCTGCAATGTACTCCACTGCGTTTTGGTGTCTGTTTGTCGTTTTACTGAAAACCAGTAAACGACAATCAAACACCAAAATGCAGTGGAATACATTGCAGGTAAATCTTTTTTATTAATTTCATTTAAGAAAAAGTAAGGTTTAGTGTTATTTAGCGTTCGCAGATCTCAGTAATATATTTCTCATACAAAAACTCTTATATTTTCAACGGTCGCCTGCAACGCGACACCGGCGCGTCACCTATGGTATGTAAATTACATTACACCCTTCCCTCGTAACGTGAATTCGGGCCGCCTGTGTTGAATGCCGGTAAAATGAGAGCTCCACGTTTAAGCGAAGCATTATTTGTTTTACAGATGGTTTCCGTCGTATCGTTATATCTTGTATGCACATGGTTATATACTCGACTCTCTGAGTATGTAGTCATCTCTTCAGCAAAATTTTCTACTGGAGTGAAAAAATCAAATGTTGAAGAACCAACGGAGTCAGCTGAGAAGTCTAAAAACCCTTTAGATGAGTTTGAAGTTTATCTACGATATACTTCGTCAGTTAAACAGTTTCCTCTTCAAGCTGAAAGTTGGATCTTACGAAGCATGTCATTATTTTGGCCGAAGAATTCAAAAGTTGTTGTTGTCTTAGATAAAGAAAGTGAAGAAGACAGAAAACACGGTTCTACACTGAATGAGACAACGCAGAATAAAAAGCTAGATTTACGAGTTTGTTACATGGAACCATATCCTCAAGAGATGATTCATCACTGGGGCAAAATGCGGATGTACATGGACATGATGCATGCTGATTTATGTACTAATGCCACGTATGTTGGTTTCGTTGATGTAGACACACTTTTCACGACAGCAGTTACGCCAAGCTTAATTCTGGAAGATGGAAAACCTGTGGTAACAGGAAGAATCGGAGACCCTAGAATTCCTTGTTGGATTGAAAGTGCTGCTTATATACTTGGTCGAAAGCAAGTCATGCAGTGTATGCATTATTTCCCCGTGACATTCAAAACGGCACATATCAGAGAATTCCGTCAGTATGTGGCTAAATTGCACGGTAAAGACTTTAAACAAGTTATTTCTGAAACAACCCACAAACTCAATATTCATTGGTCGTGTTACTGCCATTATAGTACCATGTGCAACTACATGTGGTACTACCACAGAAATGAATACGCATGGCATTTGCAGTATGTCAAACCGACTCGTCCATTAAATGCATCAGTACCGTATGACTATTTCTTCACTGAAGTCAAGCCAGAGGAAAAGATTCCACATCCACGTTCTTCGATACACGTACGCCACTTCATGCTCAATGGAAAATACATGGATGCAGTAGAACCAACGGTACGTTTCGTCAATGACACATTGGTTGAAGGCTTATGTTATTCTTTCGGAATAAAACTCTGTGGCGATCTATGCAGGGAATATAATCAAACTAACATTCATGTCAACTTGTTCAATTTCGAAAACTATGATTGGTTATGGGATAGTCGCTGTATGGAAAAACAAATCGAGCATTACAAAAATGTCGCAGATCTTTTCAACAAAACGTTTTTCTATATGGACTCGAGTGAGGAAATATGCCGAACTATAGCATCTCTTAAATCGTAAAAACGCCAGTGTAATTATATCCAACCAGGTACGGATGCAGGTAATTTAAGGATTTTCTTATACTCCGGGCCCCAGTTCCTGCAAGGCCGATTAGCGCTAATCCAGGAATAAAAATCTTGTTCTATTTTTGTATTTACCTTCCTATGCATTACCTAGAGTAAAATTCTATGTTATCATTACTGAATCTCGGAGTGAGGACACAAAAGTATTTTGTAAGCTCGAGTAACATGTTCATAGACAAGAAAACCTTGTGTAAAAATTGGCTTTTGGAGAATTGTACGCCTCCAAGAACAGCGCTCTCCAACAAAAGTCACGATAAAGTAGATTTCCACGTACGGCCCTCGGGATGTATATGGATTAATACCGACGTTCGAGGGGTTTATCTAACTTATTTCATGATATTATTCAGGAGGTATAGGTTACATAAAGGTCGTCTTCACAGGGCAATAATTGGCCACTTGTCTTTCACATCTGTTTGTTTGTCATTTTTTGAACCGACTGCAGACAATGACGTATTTCATTGTAAGTATTGTAAAGGTTTTCACACAGCATCGAGAAAGGGCGTTTCACGGGTCATAATTTGTTCAAACCACTTGTTCTCACTTAGGTGAGAAACGGAGAACAATAGCGCATTGTTTATTTGCTAAGCCGACAACAATCAAATTTCAAACCTTTTGTGTTTTTTTATTTTTGTCTTGGTATTTTTTGGGGGGCCAGTACACTTGTGAGAGCGGCAATGGATAGTGACGACGAAATTTTCCTAACGCAAAATACTTTCTCTCAGGAGCCTTTTTCCCCTGAGTTGAATTTGGAAGAGTTAGTGGGAGACTTTAGAGAAGTAAGCGAACGAGATAGTGTTGAAGTCGAAAAGAAAGAAAATCCTGGGCCTAATATCGTTGTTGTTTGTGATAACGAAGTCGAGAAGAGAATAGCCTGCGTGGCAGGCGTTTGAAAGGAAAGGGAAAGGGGGTTTTGGGCGCGAGGGAAACGCGAGGGGCGCGCCTCTCGCGTTTCTCTCGCACCTAAAACTCCCTTTCCCTTCCCTTTCAAACGCCTGCCACGCAGGCTAAGAAGAGAAGAGAGTCCAGAATACCGGCAAACACGAAAGTTAATACTTAACCATCTTTTGAGGAACCGGGCCCGGCTCTTGTAGTAATAGGCATACATTCAGCTATTCACTTTCCATCGGAATTGGGGATTAATTAATGATATACAAATGAGTATATATGTATGTGTAATCAAATGGTGACGAGTGAAATTAGGGAAGTGGAATAATTTCACGCGCGTTTTGTCCAAATCCTAATAATTTCCCGAGCCTTTAGCCTTTCACTCGTCACCATTTGATTACAAATACCAATCTTGGATTTTTGACGTGTTTATCCTGGATCGTATCGATCGAGAATTCCACTCTCTCGAACGTTTAGAGCTTAAATTTGGCGTAAGTTCAGAATTTTTCGACAAAATATCTGTTAGAATCCTTCTTGATGTGCTCTTTCGTGTGTTCAGGTGTTCTAAAGCGTCTTTTTATGCCCTGACATCTTCATTCACGGCATTTTAAAACTTCGTCGCCATCTTGTTACTGAGACGTACGGATGGGTTGCCATGGCATGTGAAATTACAAATTAACGCTGAAATTTCGCGCCCAAATTAAGGAGTAATTCGTCACTTATGATATTAAATAGGAAACACTGGTACGTATTGTCCCATTCACTTCACTTTGTCCGACACGAAGGGCGATGGGCGACCCAAACACCCTCCCCAGCCATGGAGTAAGTCGGGTTCTGGATTATCTATTCATGTATCAGGGGTACCCAACGTCAATTTTCGGAAAATATCTGTTCGGAAGACGATTTGAGATATAGAATTTTCGGAACATTTGCTGTAAAATTTCTTGCTTGCCTGCCTCTCCGAGGATTTTCGAACATCTAAAAAATGGTATAATTGCCCATTTGTAACGGATTTTTACCCTAAAACGGGTCACCTAGAATTTTCAGGAGCCTTTTTTCTGGCTGAAAATTTTCGAAAAGGTATGTTTCGATCCCTATAATTTTCGGATTACTAGACTTTCAGCTAGGAAATCCGAACAGATAAAAAATTTTTAGGGGATAAAAATATGCCTATATCTATCGTTTAAATACTAAAATACGTTTAACAATGCTATGTTCAACTGGTTTTGAACTATATTCTCGTTGGGTGCCCCTGTTGTATTCAATTCAGTCTGTCTTGGGCTTGTCCCGGGTCAGATTGACTCCCCATACCTTATCATAATGTCATGAATAACAATACCCACCGATGAATATTATTCTACTGACGGTACGTTATAAGAGGATTGAGAGGTTTGGTATGAACTGGTGCATTT
>CALNXI010001063.1:66095-77279 GCA_942486025.1 Porites evermanni | reverse complement strand
GGGGGGGGGGGGGCGGCACTTTAGGAATTTCTGGGTGGGGATGTGCCGCTGGGAGCCTTGGAACCCTTAACCTTTACCAGAGCTAGTTCAGCTGAACTTTGCTACCCTATACTAGAGTAAACTCCCCAAATCCCCCTATCCTAGAGTAGCTGTTTCCCCAGTCTAGATAAAATCTTCAACCAACTGATCAGTTTCTTGAAAAATGATACCCTATTCTAGACCCAAACGCTCTGATTTATATACCCTATCCTAGAGTAAACTGCTTGAAAACCATACCCTTCACAGCGGCACATACCTATATAGCCCATATATGGCAGTACCCCCCGGGCTATTTACGCATTGAGTGGACCTCTACATTCAAGGGTTTTTATTATTTTTTATGATACCTTTCCTGGCCGGCCGTATCCCAGATCTGTAGCTTGACCTTTTTACCATCTAGAAAGAATTAAAACAGTTAAAAACACAGATATACGTAATGCCCATTTCAAACACCTCAAACACAATAGACCTCTTTAACTTGTATGTTTTGTTTTCCTTTAGAGGTCCCGGGAGAACTTTCATAAATTATGCATACATATGCAGAGGAAATTTGAAAGAAGCAGTTTGGGAAAACAAAACATTAAAGCTAAAGAGGTCTATTGGAACAGGACTTGGCCCCGCGCCGGTCACATGGATCGCGGGTTCTCATCTCGTGACCGAAAGTAGGATTTGTGATACCGGGAACAATAAATTTTGTTCGAAAGCCCGCAAATTTCGAAAGTAAATTTTCTCATGTCAGTATGTTAGTATATGTGGTAACCTTTATTCGTAGCTACTAGATACTTTTTTATTTGAAGTAATTAAGCCAATCTAAACATTTCAAATATAAAAAGTGCAAACACAAATATTCATTTCAGTATCATTTCATAAGGAACATAACAAGAAATAAGATGTAAATAGTAGCATTCGCACTGAAAATATTAAGTATGTGAAAACAAAAATTATTTGCGAAATTTTTTTAGCTTTCAATATGTAATCCAAGTATGTGCATGTATAAATACCCTTCAGTATGAGGGAATTTGGAAAAATATTGCAAAACAATAACCACACGCTCGGACTTGATTATTTCAAAGTCTGCGATGGTATACTGTTGATATTTCTCTATCCGGGCAAGTTTTAATGAATTTGTGGGCAAAATAAACTTACTTTGAGCTATTTCATACTCAAAATTTATATTTGAGAGCGTTCATGGCAAACACGACCCGCATATACATGCACGACTCACGGGAGCTCACACATTTTGCGCGGCGCATGATTAACTGATGTAGCCTTTGTACTTACCGATCTCCACGGTTCTTATTTTGAAGTCTATTCCAATTGTAGAGATATATGAAGAAGTAAATGTGTTTTCTACAAATCGGACCAGGATACAAGTTTTTCCCACGCCGCTATCTCCAACTAAAAGGAGTCTAAACAGGTAATCATAATTCTTCGACATGTTGTGTTCTTGCTGGCAGAACTGCGTGACAGCCTATGATGCCTTGCCGCGGATTGCAAAATCACGTGCACAATTCTAATGTCACACAAGACATTGTAATGAGCGATTTTGCATATTTTTAAAAAACACAAACAACAAAAATAAACAAGTCCATGGAGATGTTTATTATAAGTAGGTGGGAGGTTTCCTTGCCCAATTTCCTCGAGATTTCTAATTAAAATTAGAAAAGATTCTGACTATTAAATAAAATATCTCAGTTTTGGCGCAACCTCGTCCCCAGCCCTAGGTACGAGGTTGGCTTTGGCGGCGTTTCCTAATCTAAATTAAACACCAACTTGGCTATCTTTTTAACAGTCCTTTCGTTTAAACTGCCTTTTAAGACTTTTTCAGCCACGGTCTTAATTAAGCTAAGTTAAACAGAGCTGAGAAAAGTAATTTGTCTACACATGAATATGTTTGTTTGCTTGTTTATTTCTTTGGTGAAATTGAAAATACAGGATCTAATCAGAAAGAAAATATCTTTCATGTGTTACTACGCCTTAACTTTTTAAGTTCAGAAAAATGCCGTACGCGAAGGTATTTCAAGGAGAAAATGTTACCAACTTCCGGTTCCGGTTTACCTGTCACGGAAGTTTGGTAACCACTCCTTTTTCCTCTGCCATAAACAGAACTGTAACACAACGCCACGGGAAAACAGACTTCTTGATTAGAGAATGGCCGCACAGAAAAACTTTGACTTGTTTTTCAAGCTGCTTCTTATAGGCGACAGCGGAGTTGGCAAGACTTGTATAATATTTCGATTTGCCGATAATACGTTCAATCCGACATTTATTTCGACCATTGGAATAGACTTCAAGATCCGAACTTTAGAACTAGGTGAGTAAGCTACACGAAGTATAGCACAAAATACGGTGGTCGTAATCGAATCAGTCTGACTCGCAAATGAAGATTTCAGTAAGATCTGTTTCAAAAAGCTTAAAATTTAACAAGTACCATTAAGTTCTATCGAATTCTTAGTGCAGTTTGTATAGTATTTTGCAGAAAAACCGCACGGTTTTCTGCTGATGTGAAGGCATTTAAATATGCACATACAGAACACAGATCGTTATGGCCGCTGATTCATTTTGTCATTTAACCATGGGGTGTACGTTTGAAACACAGTAGAGCCTCCCTGCTTTTTTGTTCGTCGTGTTAAATTTAACAAGGCATCTACGATTTTCCCATGGTGTTACCGTATTTCGGCAAACGTAGGGAAAATATTTATCTTAATAGTTTTTTGATGCCGTGTATTATTTCCGTTCAAACAACACGGCATGTTTTATGTTTATAGCTTTCTCGAATATTGAAATTGAAAGAACTGTCATCGTTAATTGTCTGTTTCATGAAAGTATAAAATTTCACGAAGTCTTCGAACGAAGTTTCCTCTTTGTAACAGATGTGTTAGTGTCTGAAAAGCTAGATGAATTTTGGTGATAATTATGGCATTTTATATCCTGACGATTAATTGTTTCCATGTACTAGTTAGGTGGATTAACCAAACTGAAAATATCAGAGATGTATATGGAATGACTATATTTGTGAAAATTAAAATTTCTCGGTGTTGGAAAAATAATGATTTTTAGTAAACACATTCACATGAAGGCCTTTTGATGACCAATATAAAAATGAATGCTATTTCTTTGTTGTGCCAAATGAAGCGAAGATAATTTGGCAAAATATACATATGTTTCCGCAGTGAAATTGTAATGACGTAATGGTTCGAAAGTGGTTGCATATTGAATTCAGGAGAAGAGCTATCTCTGAGGTGTCCGAATACACAGAATGTTACGTTTTATATATTTGACCTTGATGGTTTAATATCACATCGCTTACTTTAAGGTAAAACTGCTTTAAATAGATATTGGCTTTCACCAGAGAGACCAAGAATTTTTAAAACCCCTAGCAGTAAGCAACCTTCTTCCTAATAATGATAATAATAATAATAATAATAATATAATTGATTACGGTAAATTATATAAAACCAACCATGATACTAACGTCAGTTGTAATGTTAAAAAAGCATGCCAAGGCCCCCCAACACTAAATAATCTCAAATGCGACTTTGAACCTGGCCTACATGATAAAACCCCGTCAAAGCACATAATTAATCAAAATGAAATATATCTAAATGCCATTCAGGGTACGTTTTCCAAGTTTTTTGGTGTCTTTTACCAAATGAGGAAGTTTTTATCCCGGAAAGGGGGTGGGTTTTCTGCCAGAAGTTTAGTTTTGAATTCAACAATCTCAACTTGTGAGCTAGACTACAAATGTCGCCGGTCTTGCGTAGCCGTAGCTCTGTCAAGTTTTAAAACATTAAAGGCGCACTTTCGCAGAATTTCATGTCTTTTAGAGGTTGTCTGAATCATTTGTAGATCATTACCAAACGTTAATCGTCAGTGTATGTAAACTATTAAGTTCAAAGTGGAACGCTTTTTATGTTTGCTTTCCTACAAATTTAATATTTCTTTGACAAATAGCCCACGACTGAACTTCCTGCCAGAGTCTATTAATTTCCCCTTGCTTTTGATTATAGCCAACTTTCGGTTATGAAACTATAAAAAATTTACAACGTTCCCTTTCTTCCCCTGCGGCACTCGTGCCGGCTTGATATATTTCCAAATAAGATGAAAAAAACAAGGAAAGAAATGCATGACCGAATGAAACCTAAACCTAAGCAAACTATAAAGTACAAAGTGGAACATTTTTCACGTTTTACTACGAATTTATGCTTGTTTGTTTGTTTTCTTTTTCGCCAAATTTTGAGACAAATAGCCCTCACAGAAACGCCTATTTCCTCTTGCTTTTGATTGTTGCCATCTCAAGTTGGATGACGAAACAAATAAAAATCAGAACGTTCCCCACTCGTGCATGCTTGGTATTTTTCCAAATAAGGTGGTAAAAACAAGAGGAAGCGGAAATGCACGACCGAATGAAACCTTAACCTGAGCGCTATTACCGTATGGAAAGGGGAACTTTTCGTTTTTACCTGCGTTTGATGCGGTCGCCTCTTTTTAAGACCTTAATAATGCTTTTTTGTTTGGAATTTAAGGTGGAAAGAAAATCAAGTTACAGATCTGGGACACCGCCGGCCAAGAAAGGTTAGCTTTTACCTTAGTGTGCCTCACATTATATGTTCTTCAGCAGCAGTCGACAATTTAACAAGTGGTTTTTTATGTACCATTTATCCGCGTGCTTGTTCGTGATTTTTTATTAATATAATATCAAACGTGAAAGGTGATCTATTTTTTGCCTGGCAATTTTTCGTGACGTATGCATTGTTCAAATTATTTTTACGTAAGTTAATTGTTGGCTTCACACTAGAAGCAAAGGTAGTTTCAAGTAAGCACTTGATTCAAGTGCACTTGAAAATCTTAAGTCGCAGTGTAGAAAACATGGCTTCACAATTGTGCGCAAAGTATATTACTTGAAGTACCAGCTGTCAATCCTCTTTCACGGTAAAATACTAATGCCTTTGCGCTGAAAAGGGTTGTTTGTAGATTCGTATATATTTTTTATTACTTTGAACTCAAAGGGTTTTGACCCTGATAGACATACGTACTTCGTTTTTTTACGAGTACTTCTTAGCGGTACAGAAAAAAAGAAGTGACGTCTTCCTCTGTATTTCTTATTTCGACAACGCGCTTTTCGGTAAATAAATCGCCGTAGCGCTTTGCTTGACCTCTTCTGCAACGCTCTTAGCTAACCAAGACATGTCTTAAATGTTTATCTGTCCGTTAATATTAGAATCTTGGAACTGCTGCGGCTGCACATCGTGCACATGGCTTCCATTTCTTGTTAGTCAAGTGTGTTCTGAAGTGTAGTGTCGACTATACTTTGGCGGCGAACTTCGGCTTCTTTAAACTACTAACGTTTCCATGATAACCAAGTAAAGTTTAAGTGGGTACATTTTACCCTTTCACAGTCAAAGTAGCTTCCAAATACACTTTCATTATACTTGCAAGCTCTACTGAGTGTGAAGCCAACAAATGTTGGAAATGGGTATAGGGGACCCATCTCGTGCTCTTGTAAAAACGTTTGTTCATCTTAGCTCCGTTAACACCAGCGATTTAATTGCGCGATCTGGCTTTTAATGAAATATTTTCGGCAGTTATCGCCATTTTACTAGCCTGTTAACTGCAGACATATTTCCGATCGTCGCTTCTGTACGTTATTTTACGGAGGGAGAGAAGCGACGACCGGAAATACGTCTGCCGTTCGCAGGCTACCATTTTACAAACATGTGCCCTTTTTCTCCCTGAAGCAGACTAGGCATCATGGCTAATTGTTTTGGTATTTTCATGCGCAAATCGCCGCGGATTTACGCCAAACCTCGATCAGTTATCGACGACTTTTTCTGGGTTGAAACCAGGTAGCAGCTCATTCCTTAACGCAGGTTAAAAGTCGTCTGTAAAGGTCTCGGGGCCAAGAATGTCGTTATGAGTCATGAGAAAAACGCAAGACTTAGTGCTTTATTACTGAAACCCTAACTCAACTTCCCCCTCCAAGATGATCGTGGGTAAAAACTAATGATGTTTCATTTTTTCATTGATGTCTAGATTCCACACAATAACAACTGCGTATTACCGTGGGGCACTGGGCATTATGCTCGTGTACGACGTCACAAATGAGAAAACCTTCACTAACATCTCAAAGTGGATGAGAAAGATCGAGGAGCACGCGAATGAAGACGTAGACACCATCTTAGTTGCAAACAAATGCGACTTGGAAAGCAGGAGAAAGGTCACGAGAGAAAGGGGAGAGATGTTAGCCCAGAACCATGGCATAAAACACGTAGAAACGAGCGCACTTTCAAGTGAAAATGTCGACCAAGCGTTCATTGTTCTAACACAGGACATTTTGAACAGAGTTTGCCCGCCCGTTCAGGAAGAGAGCGTCAAAAATGGCAAAGGAAAAGGGAAGAAGAAACGAGTCAACTTAAAGAGATCATCTTCTCCTCGTCTTTCATGTTGTAGGTAGAAGAATCCTCGGTGAAAGAAATCGAAAAATGACAACTCTCGATAGTCGTAAGATGAAGTCAAATCTTTCCCTATTTCTTCTTCGATGGTTGGTTTTTGTCATAAATTATCTTCCGTTCATAGAGGAAGCGGAAATGCACGACCGAATGAAACCTTAACCTGAGCGCTATTACCGTATGGAAAGGGGAACTTTTCGTTTTTACCTGCGTTTGATGCGGTCGCCTCTTTTTAAGACCTTAATAATGCTTTTTTTGTTTAAAATTTAAGGTGGGAAGAAAATCAAGTTACAGATCTGGGACACCGCCGGCCAAGAAAGGTTAGCTTTTACCTTGGTGTGCCTCACATCATATGTTCTTGGGCAGTAGTCGATAATTAAACACGTGGACCATATATACGCGTGGTTGTTCGTGATTTTTTATTATTATAATATCAAACGTAAAAGGTGATCTATTTTTTGCCTGGCAATTTTTCGTGACGTATGCATTGTTCAAATTATTTTTACGTAAGTTAATTGTTGGCTTCACACTAGAAGCAAAGGTAGTTTCAAGTAAGCACTTGATTCGAGTGCACTTGGAAATCTTAAGTCGCTGTGTAGAAAATATGGCTTCACAATTGTACGCAAAGTATATTACTTGAAGTACCAGCTGTCAATCCTCTTTCACGGTGGAATACTGAATGCCTTTGCGCTGGAAAAGGGTTATTTGTAGTTTCGTAAATTTTTGATTACTTTGAACTCAAAAGGTTTGGACCCTGATAGACATACGTACTTCGTTTTTTTACGAGTACTTATTAGCGGTACAGAAAATAACAAGTGACGTCTTCCTCTGTATTTCTTTACAATGGCTCAACAACGCGCTTTTCGGCAAATAAATCACCGTAGGGCTTTGCTTGGCCTCTTCTGCAACGCTCTTAGCTAACCAAGACATGTTGAATGTTTATCTGTCCGTTAATATTAGAATCTTGGAACTGCTGCGGCTGCACATCGTGCCCATGGCTTCCATTTCTTATTGGTCAAGTGTGGTCTCAAGTGTAGTGTTGACTATACTTTGGCGGCGAACTTCGGCTTTTTTAAACTACGAACGTTTCCATGATAACCAAGTAAAGTTGAAGTGGGTACATTTTACCCCTTCACACTCAAAGTAGGTTCCAAGTACACTTTCATTATACTTGCAAGCTCTAGTGTGAAGCCAACAAATGTTGGAAATGGGTATAGGGGACATCTCTCGATCTGCCTACTAATGAAATATTTTCGGCAGTTATCGCCATTTTACTAGCCTGCGAACGGCAGACGTATTTCCGGTCGTCGCTTCTCTCCGTCCGAAAAATAACGTCGTCATTTTTCGGAGGAAGAGAAGCGACGAACAGAAATACGTCTGCCGTTCGCAGGCTACCATTTTACAAACATGTGCCCTTTTTCTCCCTGAAGCAGAGTAGGCATCATGGCTGATTGTTTTGGTATTTTCATGCGCAAATCGCCGCGGAGTTACGCAAAACCTCGATCAGTTATCGACGACTTTTTCTGGGCTGAAACCGGGTAGCAGCTCATTCCTTAACGCAAGTTAAAAGTCGCCTGTAAAGGTCTCGGGGCCAAGAATGTCGTTGTGAGTCTTGAGAAAAACGTAAGATTTTGTGCTTGATTAAAACCCTAACTCAACTTCCCTCTCCGAGATGATCGTGGGTAAAAACTAATGATGTTTCATTTTTTCATTGATGTCTAGATTCCACACAATAACAACTGCGTATTACCGCGGGGCACTGGGTATTATGCTCGTGTACGACGTCACAAATGAGAAAACGTTCACCAACATCTCAAAGTGGATGAGAAAAATCGAGGAGCACGCGAATGAAGACGTAGATACCATCTTAGTTGCAAACAAGTGCGACTTGGAAAGCAGGAGAAAGGTCACAAGAGAAAGGGGAGAGATGTTAGCCCAGAACCATGGCATTAAACACGTAGAAACGAGCGCACTTTCAAGTGAAAATGTCGACCAAGCGTTCATTGTTCTAACACAGGACATTTTGAACAGAGTTTGCCCGCCCGTTCAGGAAGAGAGCGTCAAAAATGGCAAGGGAAAAGGGAAGAAGAAACGAGTCAACTTAAAGAGATCATCTTCTCCTCGTCTTTCATGTTGTAGGTAGAAGAATCCTCGGTGAAAGAAATCGAAAAATGACAACTCTCGATAGTCGTAAGATGAAGTCAAATCTTTCCCTATTTCTTCTTCGATGGTTGGTTTTTGTCATAAATTATCTTCCGTTCACCGATAGCGTTCACACAGCGTTTACACAGCGTTTACAGTGAAACAGTAGCATAAAAAGGGCGAGTGTTCTGTTCACACGAGATGAAGCATCTGTTTGATACAGGTCCGTGTAAACAATCGTTGACTCGTTTATGAATAAAACCGCGTGTGTAAACGCTTCGAGTGTTCTCGGCTTTCACGAGACTAAGGGCGCTGTCCAAAAGTCAGAACTGGCCGGCCATACTGACCGTTCATTATGACAGTGAACATTTTTTTTTTTCGAAATTTTAACTTAAACCCCTCACTGCTGTGCACACTATTTAAAGAGGCTATGTTACGCTTTTTACTACTGAAATTTTTAAAAAGCTAAAACTTGTCTCGCATCAACATTGAAATCCAAGAAAATGGTCCAGTTTTGTTTTTTAAGACTATGGTTAAGAATTGAAACTGTTTCCTGTCGTCTGTTGCTGTGGATGGCAAGGATAGACATGGATTGAAACTTGGAAAAGTTGGGCCGACTTTTTCACGTTTTAAATACTATGACCACAAAAATCAGAAAAAAATATCATGGTAAGTGCTTCCTGATGAAATTTGTTTGATATGTTCATACTAATTCTACACTAACAGGAGCATTTCGTGTATGGGTTAACCATTTGTGGCCCCTATTCATTTCCTACAGAAGTAGTGGGGAGAAGGGGATAAAATATCAAGCAAATTCATCTTGTGTGATCATGTCCGTAATTCTCATGACTACTCTGTTTTACAAAGCATTGATATTACAAGGAGAAATTTGATGCTGATCACTCATAGGGCTTAAAAGGTTAAGGCAGTAAGTAATGACTAAAGTACAGCATTGACCTAAAACACAGAGAATAAACTGATCTGGTGGGATAGGTCTGATTAATAGTGGAATTCTCCTTACGACTGGAATGGTCTGGCTGGCCAGGTAGCTCTGACAAATGGTAAGCACCCTTACTAAGTCTCTTTTTGACAATTACTTGACACATTGGCGCACCGTGTAAGCAATTGTAGCCCATCGAAATTAACTGATATGTCGTGTGTAAATGCTTTGTAAATCGTTGTCTAAGGAAGACGTTTATCCATGATATCATATGTAGTATGCTGTCAGACCAGAGTTGACCTTACACCTAATGCGCGTCTAAGGGATCGATTTGAAAGTCAGTGAAACAGATTAAAATCATCGGGAAGTGAATATACTGAACATTTCAAAGTCATATATCTCGTTAATGGTAACGCTATGCGTTCTCGTGATCGTGCTAATATGTAAATATCTGGGTAATAACAATTACATGCTATTAGTTACCAACCACCTCAAAAAATAAATAAATAGAAGAAATAGATAAATAAAACAGTTCTCCTACCCAACTCTCTCAAAATATTGCATTGTAGGGCCCTAACGGCCCTACCGGTATAGTAACGTACCAACAGAACTAGTGTTTGGACAAAGAAATCCGTTCTAATTATTGCAATTGGTGAAATGTATCGTGTCGTTAGGGTTTGGGCTGCATGTTATAGGCATGGCCTTGTTGTGCTTTGATTAAAGTCCCTGCCTGGTCTCAAGCTTATGTTCAGGCAGTTGTTTTAAAACATGTTGTGGTTTTCAGTTCATAATTCCAGCATCCGTAATCTGCTGCTGAAGCCCACTCTCCCACGCCATTCTTTGAACTAATAACTGGTCTTTTGAACACTGTTACGAGTTAATTCTCCCCCGGGACATCATTTTAATTTAGCCAGTTACACGATATAAGCTTTCGTTAATGTGAAAATAAACTTCGTCAACTTCGTGTGCGTAAAACGTCTGAAAACGCCAGAGGCTAGGAGTAAAAAGGTTAGGAAGTACTTTTCAAAAAGATCATTTCAAAAATTTGCTTGTGTGGCTGGTTTGTTACTGTATCCCTAACTTCGAATATGGTATCAAGCCCTCAGTGTAACATTAATTTTTGAAGGTTATTAAAGGGGGAATTAATTTGCTCATTGGCTTCTCATGAAAAGCAAGTTGAAGCTACGCGTGTCATCCTTTTGCATGACTTAATTGGGTTAATACTTGAAAGTACATAAATGTATTTATCAGTTGTAAAAAATATTCTTAATAAAATGCAATATTGGCCCTTCGGAAAAAGAGAGAATGGCTGTTTTGTTTGTAGCTCTTATTATTATTGCATATGATTTGTTCAGAATTTTTAGAGAAACGTTCATGTTCTTCTCTCTTAAGGTGACTCGACCCAGTTTTTTTGGGGGGGTACCATCCTACTTTGAAGCTCTCTGGTATCCCCACCTTTACTTTTATCGTAAGTCTAACACATAGAATGGATAACATATAGATCAATCTACAATATAACATAAAATTTTTGGCGATCGGAGTAAATGTCACGTGGTTATAATGCCACGCCCCTTTGAGGTCTGAGTCGAAAATCTGCTGTTGCCGGCATTTTTT
>CALNXI010001063.1:41303-64188 GCA_942486025.1 Porites evermanni | reverse complement strand
AAAAAAAAAAAAAAAAACTGGGTCGAGTCACCTTAAAGACGGATATCTCCTTTGAAAGGACTCAGAGACGGGAGGCCTGTTTGAATCGGTACTTTTATAACCAGTCTTTTTCAAGCAGATTTCTCTGTGCCGGTCCCCTGAAGGGCCCCGAGAGTTGCCTGTGTACACCCCGCTAGCTCCAAAAAGAAAATCCAAATAAATGGTTTGACATAGGGACGTGGGGTTCCGCATTTCCGAGATTCAGGATAGCGGAAAGGATTGATGACGTCACTTTCCTTGGAAGTTGCGAAGGACTGGATCACTCATTCCCACTCTCCTTTGCTGCCACCTCCGCCTGCAAATTCCAACATGGCGGAAGAACCAGAGGATAAGGGCTTTTTTCAGGACGTTCTGGAAGAAGAAGGAGTGAAAAACAGGAACGTTTTGTTGTCTTACGTGAATATTCTTGGTGGAGCTGCGAAGAAAGTAAAGAACATGACTGACGTTGATGTTTGGCCGGACGTTCATCGTGTAAATAATCTTGTCGATACATGGACCGTTGTCGGGTATTGTTTTGGAGCCTTTTCTGTTGTGGGAACTCTGTACTTCTCCTTAAAGACTTGCAGGGAGATAAATCAGTGGAGAACCTGGATGAAATTTAGGAGAAGTTTGACTCTTAAAGGAGGAAAAAATTAAGATTGTCGGCTGGAGCCTGGAATATTAGCTAATCAATGTACTGCATGAATCACTGCTGAGACTATAACGCGGAGAGTGAACAATAATGTTGTACAGTAGTAATCACAGTATATTTTAATTTAGCATGAACTACAAAACGATACACTGTTTTATGTCTGCTTCTGGGACGTAAACTGCCATTTTTACGGGAGAATCAAGCGAGCCTCTTGAGCAAGGCAGACAGAAACTTATGCTCAAGTTTTTTCAGGAGCCCGAGTGTTATTCCACCAGAAATTGACCAGATTGAAGTTGTAAGCTCCTGCTCCGCAACCCAACTGAGCTTATCCTGCAGTAAGCCAATCAACTAATCAAATCTCACTATTTTGTTATTGTGTTGTTGAAAGTGGAGTGAACGTCAGCATAAGGAAGGCTGATCCTTAGCCTAAAATTTCTGGGCAGCTTGACTCATGTATGCATGTCACATGGTGCCTCGGAGATCATACAGGAAAAAGAAAATCACCAGAAACTAGGAAAAGGCAACACCTCATGACAAGGAGAAGAACAGTGGTTAGAAACTTTCACTGTTTTTCTGTCCTTTTCTCCATTTTGAACTTACTGGCTTATAGCCAGAAAGCTTAATGCCGGTATCGATGAAAGAATGATGGTAAGGTCATTTCTATTGTTCTCGTACATGCGGTTAAGTGTAACCTTTGGAGCCAAAGGGACTGGGTTTAATACCTGCTATCTTCCCATTCTCTGTTTTATAAAGCATTGTTATGGCAAAGAGGAATTTGATAATGATCGCTCTTAGGGCTTTTGGGTTAAATAGGATAGTATGCTAGGATAGTATGAAAATCACAATGTGGGAAAATGCAAACACAAATCTGTCACTTTTACTAGAATGGCACAAATTTGCTTAAATTCAAGACACTGGCATTTTTCAAATGTCATGTTTAATATTGTAATTTTGTTACGACATTTGCGTGCTTAGTCCCAGAACCGTATCTGTAGAAGTTTTAACTTTGCCTGTGGCCTACTGTACCAACCTTGCGTGCTATAGAGCACACGCAATTTAGAAGTCGCTACACACCTTGATTGCCTTGAAAAATGATTCTGTTTTGCAAGCACATGGTTTTTGACGGACATTCCATTTTTTTTTGGAAATGTGCAAGCTGCCTTCAGTCTTAACCCATTTGGCTCTGGAGGTTTTGCGGGAAAATGTGTTTTAAGCTAGTCTAGCAGTTTTCTTGTCACTGTCGTGCTATAAAGAGCTAAAACTTACCACCAAGCCATTTACAGGTCATACACAGGGGCGGATCCAGGTTTTTTTTTAGGAGGGGGTGCACTTGTCTCTTGCTCTACTTCAACACTAATAAACCACATAGTTTTTTTTGTTTGCAGAATACCAGTTGTATTAGAAAACCTCAGGTCATCTCAGGAGGGGGGGCAGTGTGCACCCCCTACACCCTCCCCCTAGATCCGCCCCCGATACACTTCACAGCCTTCTGATCCAGACTGCAAAATATAAGCTTGCGAAGTTTGGGCATGCAGAGAAAGCAAAATTTCAAGATTTTTGAGTTTTGAGTTCGAGTTTTTGGGTTTAAAAGTGACGCAACAGTCTTGACTTTCTCTCCTCCCCTCTTTTTTTGCTTTTCTTGCCTTATTTTTTTCCCTTGCTGGGCATCTAGTAGGCTTCATTTTAGTGGGAAAAGTTTTTAGGAAAGCTTTTAGCTGGGTAGTGGAACAAGATCTTCATGGAAATTCCAGGTCAATGATACATGCTTTTTGCCTTTTTTTCTGGTGTCCTTGACTGAATTGTGCTCTGGTATGGTTTGAAAGATCTCTTCATTCTGCACAATTTAGTGGAAAAAGTTGTCCTTGACTATTAAAACTGATTATGTCACAAGTGGTAGAAAGGATGTGGATCTGCACCTGTGGGTGGTTACGGGTTGCTTAGGGGCGAATGGGTTAATCCTGTGAGAATCTAGCTTGACTTGCTTAGTAGTGATAGTGCTTCATGGGGCATGAAAGTTTTGTTATATACCAAAACAGTGTTTTTAAGCCATAAAGGACTATTGTTTTGCTGAGTCTGTATTGTTTATTTCCTTGCTAGTGATAAGTTATGATGAAATAACAACCATGGCATATTAATGCAGATTCTAAGTACTTTTACTACCCACTAATAATTTAAAAGCTTCGACCAACCATGGCAAGATGGCATAGCAATATTATTATCACTATTAGTGCATAGTTTAACTTATCTGTCTCTTGAACCTTGCAATAGGTAAGCTGGTTGATTTAGCAACAGAATGGGAACGTCATTTGACAACGGGAAAGCGCGCAGAAAGGACTAAACTCGACTTCCAGTGCCCAATTTGCTGCTCTGCCATTGGTCAAGCCAGTTGTTTGATTTGCGTGCGCCGTCGTCAACAGACGTTCCTGTTCTGTTGCTAAATCAGCCTAATATTAAATTAATGCACAATTTGACATTTTGTACACATGCAATGCAGAACTGTAATATTTCAGTAATAATGATATGACTATTCAACAATCTTATTTCTTATTTTTACATACACACTTGTTTATCTTAGTCCAATATAGGCAGCCCCAGGAAAAAAATTAAAAGAGGAAGGATGTACCCTATGACTTTGGGTATCAGCACATAACCTTACCCCTTACCCCCAAAGAAAAATCTCTTTGCCTTCTCCCTTTTCAAATCAGCCAGTTAATTAATTATTGTTAGACATCTATAACAAGTTATTTATCAATAATCTATAGTACACCTTGGAGAATCAACCAAAGAAACGCAAAGAAATGGGCTAATACATCTCTTGGCAGCTAGAAGCCACCATCATTCTAACAAATCATTGATGGTAAATTATACTACAAGTTATGTCTATATTACAAAAAGTGAAAGAAATTTTGGTATATGTAAGACAATTAGATATGTTACATCATAAACATCACAAAAAGAGATATCAAGAAGAGATAAATAGTTTTAAAAGATTGCGGTCCACTGGAAAGTGAAAGTGAAAACAGATGATTTTCACACAAAAGTTTTTCTCAACTAAATCTACTAATTTAAAAAACAACTGGAATTTCGACTTCAATGAACATAGAAAAGTAAAACAAATCATAAAAAGCCAGAATTTTAAAACTTTAAGACTTAACCCTCGGACGTACAAGGGGGGTGGGGGGGATTGTTGGTGGTTGGTGATTCTGTTTAGCTCATTATTTTTATTCTTGATAAAATCCAAGAAGGCGGCCAAGATGGCGACCATGTTTGGTGACGTCACAGACCTCCAGCAGCACCACCACCCATAAAATATACCTCACCTTGTACAGAAGACCAAAGGCTTTCCACTGAAAGCAAAATCGTTTCGAAATACTGCAACATATCAAAAATTCAAGGGGGGGTCCATCCCCCCCTCCCCTTTGTACCATGGTGGGGGTATGCGTGTACGTCCGAGGGTTAAATTCCAATAATTTATATTCAAATTCAAACCTTTAACATTGAGTTGGAAAAAGTATAATAAATTAAAAAGCAAAATTATTAAATTAGACAGAAAACATGTACAGGCCCTCCGTTTTTCTACTGAAAGCACATTGGTCCAGAATATATATTGTGGGTGTCCTGTTAAAAAGATTGCGACTGGGTCATTATAAATAAGGGCCCTTTTCGCACTACTCAAAATTGTGTTTGTTTTGCAAAAAAAATCGCTGCCAACAGGAAGCCATTTCTAGTACAAACGGATTTTTCACCTACCAAAATTTTTTCTCAAGTGTCACCAAACTTCAAAGATGCCTTCGAGAAGATTTGGAGGCCCACTATTTTTTGTCAGGCAACAAAATCCTTTATTCCTTCACAGCTATCCCTCGTTAGGTCCTCTCATTTCGTGAACAACACCAATTAAAGTTCCTTTAATTAACGTGTCTGGTTGTAAGAAAAATTTCGCGTGTCTCAGATACGAACAAGGTTGCAAAAACGAAAAATTGGTGATTACAAATTTTCAATTTTTTTGCAAACACCAAAACTCTATTTTTCGTCGTAGTGCAACAGGGCCTAAGGAGGATTTTTTTAAAAGAAAAAAAGGTTTTATTTGTCTGATGATTGCAAACAAACTGTGTCATTCTACCGAACATGAAGGCTCGATATTTTCCGCCGCCAGGGGGAAGAAGCGCGGCTTCATTTCCCGAACAGCGGCTGGTAACCGAGCCTACCAAATATAGCATTTCTTGACGGGGTTCATTTTACTTCCGGGGGAACATTTGAAAGCCTCTGCAAACGGTGGAAAGTTAATAACTGTACCCAGAACTCTGTAAAAAACAAAAATGAAAGGACACATAAGACATTATTTATGCTTACAACACACGCTTTTGTACATTCCAGTTTAAGGAATAGTCTAAGACTTAAGTGAGGGTCACACAAGCTCATAAAAAACGACTTGCTAATCCTGTTAATGTTCAAAGGTTAGATAGCGCTATCCACTGGATAAATCACTTCCCAGAGGATAAGTGTTTGTTTCACGAGTAGTAACTTCTTTTGTCCATTTAATGTATTATTTTTTATTTGTATTTTCAAAGATTGATAGGTGCTAGTGAGAAGACCTAGCATGACATTCGTTGCTCTTTCTCTGGCCTGGAGATAGCCTCCACCCCTTTTTTTCCCAGATCACGCGCGTCGACTTGTTTTCGCGTGCTTCTGTTTCGCGAAGTCAGTCCTTTATCTCCGAGCCTAGAACTGGCTAGATTAGATGGAGCTATATTATAATTACCTGAATTTGTTTGGTGAATGGGGATCCTCATCGAGTCTGACTATAGCCGCCTGTTTTCTAATGCTGGCGCACCAGTTCTACAATCATAAATGAGAAAAAAGTATCGAATTTTTATTCATCTCTCGAAAACAACGCAATGGCCTTTTCTCGTTAACTGACAAAAGGGCCGATAAAAACACTCAGTTTTCTTTGCTTTTGAAATTTAAGTGCCTCAAATCTTTGGTCCTTTCCATAGACCAAGCCATCTGCAGACTACATGTGATGTCGCCGTACTGTGTTGCGCGTGTGGGAAGTTTAAAATCGTTCTAAGAGTTTGAAAACTGCATAATTACGGACGTTATTCGCTGAGTTACTACCTCGGGCGGGTTACGTTCGACTTCAACAAAAAGAAGATAATCGTTTCGAGAAATAGCAAAAAAAGGAGAGGCAGACATTAACTACTATTTTAAGCATTGCCTTGCCCATGTTTCTACTTGATGGTAGATCGAATCCTTATGGATAAAACTCGAAAACGCGAAAAATTCCACAGCTGCTCTTCGACCGCGGTGGAGTCTGCTAGTCCGTTGCGGTTGTCCTTTAGCTTTGAATTTAACAGATTTAAGACGCTCCAGTGAATTGCAATGGATTACTGTTTTAGAAAAAAAAAATTGAAATTTACCTGTGCAAATGCCATAAAGAATGTCTGATCTTGGGTCATGTTTAACAGAGGGAGCGGTTGTTCGGGGCCATTCTTCTTTTCCCATTCTTTGTAAGCCTAAAAAATGTGTAAAAACTGATTAGTGTTGAAAAACATCTCATAATAGTAGGATGTTAAATCTGTTATCATAGACATTAAAGTACAATGGAAAAGTTTGCAGACAACCTGGAAGGATTGGAGCGATTTTCTCGTGAATTTGCGATGATTGCGCGTGAAAAAGAGCATGCGTAATAGATTCTGTTCACTTAATAGCGAACGCAGGCAAACACGCAGGAAGCTTGTTGGGGGTTGAGTTTTCTAACATTTGCAAAGCTTATCTCCAGTCCAGTTCTACGCGCCTTCTTAGGCCATTCCGGACATTCGCTTTCGTTGATTAAGAAAAGCAAGGTGATTTTAGATTTAGGATTCAATATTTTCATTACCATTTGCCTTCGAAGGGCTTCCGCTTACCTGCTTGCTTGAACAAATGCTGTACATTTTTTAAAGATGGAAATAGCGTACGTCGTAAGGATCAAGACTACTCTCCTCGTGCGTGTCAGTACCCTTTTGCGCGCGTTGCTTACTACACAAGCTAGATTTCGGATAGTAACATGACAACAAACTTCTTTCTAGTTCAGCTCACAGTTATTTCTATTTAAAAATGCGTACCCTGCGAACAGAGGTTGCTCTCTTGCATGGCTTTTAGCGCTTACGAAGTCGTTCGCGTGGCTTGTCTGTCGCGTAACTGACCATCCAACCACGCGACAGACTTCGTACGCGCCAAAAGCCATGCAAGAAAGAAACCTCTGCTCGCAGGGTAAAAAAAAGTGTTGCTGTTACTTACATTGTAAGAAGCTTTCAGGCCTCCGTTATCGGCTATGTTTTCACCTAGCGTGATTTTTCCGCTTACCTATCAAAACATTGTAAAAAGTGTGAAGATGAGATGGCATGTAAATGCACGACACAAAATTATCGGCGGTTCCTTTCGTCCTTTTTAATTCCATTTTCTATATATCGCATCCTCAGTAAAAAGCGGCAGCAGTCCTGCTGATACTTATTTTTTCCTTTTTTGATGAGTGAAAAGTATTTATTTTTAATTTCCAACTTCTCTTTACTTATGTCATTCGTTCTCTGTGTGTAGAAGAGCCAACTAGTTGGAATTAAATCTCTTTAAGTTTTCTACTCAGGAAATAACAGAAGACAACAACGACCAAGCCTCATTTTACGGCACAGAACAGGGTTACCAATCGATTTCCGCAAATCGAGTTCAGCAGGAGCACCAATTTTTCCCGATATCTTTTTTAAGCATACTGCTTTTAAGGTTTTGGTTTATCTCGAGTTTTGATTAATAGATGACTGGTATTTGTACTTACATGTTTACCAAAGTAAGAAAATTTTGAATACTGGTTAACCATGCATTCACTGCGATCCTTGTACTGCTCCACTGAGCGATTAGTCCACCACGGAACTCCATAATTCCCTCTTTTGTCGAACATGCGACCTAACCAAAGATTTCACAATTGTAAATTAGGAGTCTCAAACTCTGGCGTGGACAATAAAAAAGCGATGTTCTTTTTTCCCTGGGGAAAACTAACATGGAGGACTGTTCACCGGCGGGTCTCAATGGGGTTAACCATTTTAGTCGTAACGAAATTGGAAATTTGTAGCCCTAAGTCGTAAAAAATACACCGTGAAAAAAGCTTTTCTAGCCAGTATTGCTTGTTACTTTTTTTGTGAATGAGGAACCTTATTTCATCCGTTCTTTCCATATACCCGGAGGGTCCTTAGCGGCCTGAAACCGGTGGGAAATTTGGAACTTTTACAAAACAATTGATTCCTCTTACGATGTCTGTTAACCGTAACGGAGGGAAATTACCCACACCGCATTAGCCTTAGAAAGCACAAAATATCAATCGCTAACCATACACGCTGCCAACCGCTTGGTTGGTTCAATTTAGATATTTTCGTTTGTTTTATTTTGTTTAAAAGCTGGTTCAGAATGCCGGTTATCTAGCTACTCTAATCTGAAACATTAGTCAGCCATTCGAGTAGCACGTCATCGAGGAGCAGTTATCGAATGGAATTTGGAGAAAATTGAAACGAAATTGCAACAAACGTTTACCTGAATTGTCAAAGCCGTGAGACAGCTCATGACCAACAACTGTTCCAATTCCACCAAAGTTAATAACCCTGAAGGCGATAAAATGGAAAAAGAAGAAAAAGAAACAGAAAAAGAAAAATAAGTGAACTGAAGTTTTTTTTCACTCATGTAGAACATCCGGCTTTAAATCCAATCCCACTCGGTTTGATCGGCTCTCTTTGGTCGATTTGTGAGCAAGTTCTATTGGCGAAGCTGAGAAAATAATTATAACTAATACACGAAACGTGCAAGTGTTCAGAAGGTGCCGTTACCTACATTATTGTAGCTTTTGAATCCATGAAAACTGTAAAATGCTTTGCATGGCTCTCTCGATAACCGTCACAATTCTAATTGAGGTAGGAATCGAGAAACTAAGCCTTTTTCTAGAGCAAAAAAGCAAAGTAAAAAAAATTAGCGTCCAGTAACCCTTCTGTGATAGGTGTGAACTTACTTTGGAAATTTCTTGTCGTAATAAGGAGCTTGTAAAATGCCTGCTGGAAATACTGGAAAAAAGTACAATATAACTTAGTTGGCGACTTCTCAAAAAGTTGCACCACCAATGTTTCATCATCATCCGGATCATCATCATCATCATCATCATCATCATCATTACCATCACAATCAGTGGAAAATCCAAATTTTGCGATCGTTTTGCAGAATACTTAAAACCACTGATTTGGTCGCATGCAAAGTGATTTAATTTTTGAAAAAGATTCATATTTTACGAATGGGCACACTAGAGGATTTGGTACACAGAGTACTAAGTATTACCGCTTTCAAAATCGATTTCAAAATCTACAATTGACCCTGGGAGACGATGCAAGTAATGGGCTAAAGTGGTCTTTTTTGTTTTTCAAACTAACTTTAACTCTAACTAATAAAAAGAAGACTCACCGATCTGATTTCGTGACGGACTATAATATGCATTGACTGTTGAAGGTGTCATGTACCACCTGAAAAGAGAAAGAAAATTAAAGCACCAGTGGGATGAAATCAAGAATATTTTTAATAATCATCTAGCTACATCTAGAATGTGCGAGGTAGGCCTTAACCCTTTAAGCCCCAATATCCACAAACAAATTCTCCAAACTGATCTGTATACATTTCCTATAAGAATTAGTTGAGAGAATTTGATAAAAGATCAAGGCATTTTCGCTTTGGTGATCATTTTACTAATTCTCATAACCTTTTCTTTTGACAACCTATAGATATTGTTGGGAGAAAATGGATGTTGGTCACCATTGGGACTTAAAGAGTTAAAAGAACTCTGAAAACATACTTGTATTTCTCCACTGGTTTTCGTAGAGTCTTAAGGTTTTTCTGTAGGTAAAAGTCGTCAGCATTCCTTTTATTCTGAAAATACGCCTTCACGTCAAATTTAAGCTGAAAGGAGAGAACATCATTTTAATGGATGGAAGTGTCGTCTATAGATGAATTCCTGGTTTTAAATTATCAAATTGTAGAAACACTTACCCCGTCATATTTTTCTTTCAGTTTTTGTGGGTCTTTGATGTAGTCTGGAAAACCAATCATGTCCACAACAGCATCCGCCTACAATCAATCAATCAATTATTTGATCAACCAATCAATGCCATTCAATAGGCTTATACTTTAGCGTATTGATTAACGCTCTTTTAAAACGTTTTATCCAAACGCGTACTTCTTTGGCCAACTTTTAAAACATCATTTTGGCAGGAAAATAGCAATGTTTTCTCTCACTGGTCAAAAGAGAAGGAAGGTGGTGGGGCACAAAAATTGCTGAGGAATATCTTCAACCCAAGGGGTGTAACCAGGGTAATAGTGGCCAACAGGGAGTGATATTGGTCTGTCCACAGTGATACTGGCATACAAAGAGAGATGTTGGCCTATTTATACTGATATTGGCGTAACATGAATTAAGAGGGATATTGGCATTCCCAGAGTGACGTTGGCTAAATTAAGATCAATCAACATCACCTTATCTTCTGCAGCTCGGCGTGTTTTGTCATCCATCCAGTCGAGATTTGGCAAGCCTTTCTTGAAAGATGCACGAATAGCGTCAATCATCTCGGTGGCCTGCAATCATAAAATTTGAAGAAAGGCTCTCATTCTGTGCGCCCATAATTGCTCTGGGAGTGAAAAGGACAAAGCCTCACCATGATTCCCTTGCCGATTTTTTGATTTCTTAACATGAGCGAAAACTGGACAATTACAGATTGCCAGTGGACAATTTCAACTCGATGATCGTCTGTGAAAACCACACGTAAAAATTGGGGTCGAGAACAGTTTACGGTGGTAGAAACGAAAAAACAAAAGCAACTGGGACTATTTATGTTTCCTCCATCACCGATCACGCAGCAAAGCAATAAAGCTGGTTACATCTCCTTTATTCTCTAATCAAAGTTTTTTTTTTTTTTTTTACCAAAGAAACAATTGAGAAACTGTTGTGTTCAGTAATTCATTCCCGGTTGGGGATGGGGCCAACATTTCTTCGGGTCACGTACAGGTCAAGCCGATTGCATAGCAAAGGCAGTACTACTGTCCTCAGTTAACAACCTGTCTTTGTTCGGACTGCGATTCTCTTGTTGTTTGCTTTTATTGTCACACTGGGATAGTGCTGTAGCAATCACGCGCTTAACGCAACAAGCATTGAGCCAACAGAAAAGCACAAAGCGCCGTGCATGGAGGAGCGCTCCCGTCGATAGCGCGCTTGCTTTCCATATCCTTAAAGAGTAATCGAGGAGAGCTGTGAGTGCTTTCTAACAACTGAGTTAACCCCAATCTCGTTCCTAGGGCCCTCTCCTCAGTACTCGTCCTCGGGGGACAGGTATGAGAAGACCCTGGGATCCAAGTTGAGTTAACCCCTATCAGAAGTTTACCTGTTGTTTACTGGTTCCTTCAAATGATTTTTCAATAAAGAGAGATCCCAGGGCCATTCCTATAGCGCCGTCAGTCTCGCCCATACATCGCTTCCATAAGTCCTCTGATTTCTTGGAGCCTGTTAACACTTCAATCATCTCCTGATGAGCGTCCCGGAATTTTTTGGATAACAAAGGCGCCATTTTGGATACTACACGCCACACCATGTAGTTGTTTAGCAGTCTGGTTAAAAGACAGGGTGAGAGATGAGTTGTAAGCCATGGTAACTTAGGCCAGGATGCTCTAGACTACAAGGCTCGCTGGCAGAACATTTTAGTTGGGCGATTTTCCAAGTAGACAATAGAGATATTAGAGAGTTTTAGATCCGAGTTTACCGCAAACCTCTAACCGCTGGAGGTCACGTGACAAGTCTTTCGCGTCACTTTTGAGGTTTACTATGTGCGTTTTGGGGAGGTAGGTTTTCACGTATGCCATTTACCTGAAAGCTTTTAGCGTATAATTCTTGTTTCATCCCACGTAATGATACAAAAATCTTGTAGAGCAAGTCTTTATCCATTACCAGAGGCACAAATTCGGGCGAAATGCTGAATTTTATAAATCCTATTGGATCTTGAAAACAAGTGCCATTCATGGCTGCTGATTCAAAGTGGCGGCCGTAATTTAATCCACCGCCAATCTAAATCGAATTATGTTTGAACGTCGAACTGCAAACGGGTACCCGCAGACCGCGGTTAGAGGTTCGCTGTAAACTCGGATCTAAAACTCTCTATTTAGGGTCACGGTAACGGCAAACGACAAACGTTTTGTACCACGTGACCAAGTTTGCTCTAGTGATCGTTACCTCTGTCCCAAAATTAGTAGCTTCACGTTTTGGTTTGTTTTTATCTAGACGATTTCTTTTTAAACAAATTCTAAACTTGAATCTGACGTTTGCCGTTTGCCGTAAGCGTCACTTTTAATCTCTGCTAATGTTTGTATCACCGGCACTGTACTCAGCCAGAAAGAAATGATTTGATTTTGATGACTTCCGTTGTTAAAACAACGGACCAAGAGGTGCGCCTCCTCCCCTTCTAGTTGCAATTTTGAGATTTGAAGCAATGTCTCCAGCTGATGCTTTTTTTCCACTTCCGACGAGAGGTTGAGATCTCACTGTACCATTTATTGTGCCCGACTGTTCTTGAGTTACCCCCCTCCCCGGGATTAACCCCTGGTTATAAAATGCGGCCTTTGCATGCTATGCGAGTACCCAAATCCTACCCCGCTTCCTCCACAAGAACAAACAAAGATTACTTACACTTTTGATGCATTTTTTATGACAGGTGACAGGACTTCAAGATAACGCGTGGCATACACCACAACCTCCTCAGTTTCCTCTATATCAGCTATATTCTTAAAGTGATTTTTGAAAAACGTAAGCCAAGGGATCTGAAAGAGAAATAAATGAACCACTGGTTTGATTATGCTGCCGGAAAGGCAAAGCAAGTAGCCTTAGGACCTTAGATAGTATAGTCACAGGTTACAAAATTTACCATCGACAAAGACCGGCACGGAGCAAAGGCGGCTTCACTTGCCATCGCTGGCCTGCGAATACAGCCGTCTTTCCTTGCTCCTCGTTGCTAGGGAAGTTTCACCAGGAGGGACCTGGCGAAATGTCCCTAGCAGCGAGGTGCGAGGTGCGAGGTGCGAGGAGAGACGACTGTTTTCGCGGGCTACGCTATCGTCTCATTAGGGACCTTAAGCAAGGACGACGATGACGGCAGTGAAAACGTCGGTAAAAAATGAATTTGCGTTCTTTCAAACTTAATCGCGTCTATTTGGACCCGCTCAATATGTCAAATGCAGGCGACTTTTCCTGGAGATGAATTCCCTCAGTGACCGGCTTGGTGGCAGCCTGTGAAATTGATATCAAGGAACTCATTAACGTTCTTACTCTTGAACAAAGCTTTTTAAGCTTTGCGATGTTCGTTTTGTTGTACATCTCGTCAATTTGACTTCTGTTCACATTAGGCACAAATATCTGAAAACAAACAGATATCATGTCAACACTATAGGATGGGCAAGGGGAATATAATAACCCGAAAAAAAGCCGATATACCCCCAATTTTTTTTTTCCCAAAGAGCCCTTGATGAGAGAAGTGGAGTAATCCAGGCACCCGAAAATGTTGGCAAAATGAGGCAGAAAATGCACTGTTTATCCATTCAGATTAATACCGTATACCCAAGCTTGCTGTATACCAAACTCTGGCTGACAAGCCTGTTGTTACGCTCTTAGGTGCAACCTCGCTCCCAGGGCGCTTTTCCCTGGCTCACCTCCAAAGCCAGGTAAAAGCGCCCTGGGGACGAAGTTGTCTTAGGTGTTGCCTTTCTTTCAGTTGTAAGCCATTCGTTTGTGATGTTTAACCGCAGTAAAGAACGCAAGGCGAGGAACACGCTCGAGCGCAACGCGTGACTGACGACACAGTGCGGTTTTTTCTTCCCACCCCACCTGCCTGCCCCGCCCCCTGCTTTTGTCTCGCGTTTCACAGCATGGCTTGCTAGCGGTATTAGGTCTCCTCGACATGGCAGAGGTCTGGCTGCCAGAATAAGCCGAAACGATCAGTGGCAGGCACTGGCGTGAAATTTGTTAAGAGCTAGGTCTTCGCCACCAGAATTTTGCTCTTACGCAAAGATCAGTGAACGATCCCGTCTGAAAGGTTGGTTTACAACCAGCCCACCTTTCAAAGTGCAACTGGGCAGAAGGGAAAGGTTTCGCATGTCCCCCCGTTATCTCTTGAGGATTCCGGAATCTGGAATCCTGGGTCTTGGAATCCGGAATACAGCTCAAGGAATCCGGAACCCTCATAACGACTGTAATCCGGAATCCAAGGACGCGATCCATTCAAGCAAAATTTCCGGAAATTTCGGTCCAAAACTCAATGGATCTGTTCGGTCCAACTGGAAAAGTTTCGAAAAAACGGGTCCACCTTTTGAGGTGGACCACTTTTCCCGGTCGGACCGGTCTGGATTTTGGTTGAATGGATCGCGCCCCAAGTTCCACTGACAAAGGATCCAGAATCCAGTATCTAGAATCCGGAATCCATGGCGTGGAATCCAGATTCCAAGACTCTCTTGGATTCCTTTACATGGGGCGATCATTTGGAGTTTAGTTGAGAAGCTCAGTGCGTTTAGATGCAAACCTTTGCCAGCTTCATTTCGAACTCCAGTACATCTCTCATCTGTCTTTCCGTTTCATTCCTGTCCGTTCCTCCCAGCAAAACGCCAACAGTAGTCATATACTTCAAGTATGCTACAAGTTTCTGGGAAAAGCATAAAAAGTGACGGCATCAAGACATGTCATAACACGACAAGAATCAGAGCAAAGCCGAGAAATTGTTTGCTATGACTTTAAAGTCATAGCAAGCGAAACTTACCGGATCAGACATGTTCTTCAGATAGTAAATTCTCGACAGCGTAAGTCCACCTTGATCGACCTATAAATAGAAATGTGTGACATTAGCTACACACAACCGCGGCGTGGACGCGTCTTTTGTAAGTCTCCATATGAAGACGCGGAATAATCAAAATCACATTTCTTAACCTACCTTTATTGCATTTTTTGAGGAATTCTTATCATCAGCTTCCACGTCCGTTGTAAAGAAGGCAGACACTGAATATATGCTGTGAACTTTCTGAAGCAATTTTGCGAAGTCAAACTGGGTTTTATTCCAATCCTGGGTTACATTCCATCCACCGAGACGATTAATAATGTCGAGCAGCGGTTTCGAGCCGACTTTGTTGATAGTTGACTCATCCATACAGGCGTCATAGAACGTCTTCGCTTTCTGTGTAGCTTCAGAAGTCAAAGACGACTCCGTCAAGAGTTTCTTTACAATCCTTTCGTTTTTTTCCTCTAAGACAGAATAAACACCCCAGAAAGACTTGCTTTCAGGAATAGGGTTGTTTTCAACCCATCCGCCACAAGCATATTCGTAAAAATTTTCACAAGGATTAACCGATCGGTTCATAGAGTGAAAAATATGATAGGCGGCGTTTACGCAGCCCTCAGTTACGCATGTAGTTTGTTTTGTTTTTGAGCAAGGTTTAGGAATTCGCGTCAGCAAGGCAAGAAGGATGATGCAAATAATTATAAGTACTACGATAATGGCCACCAGAACAGTGGTCTTTTTCCTCCAGAGAATGTTTGAGCCAACTGCCGATGATGATGTAGATGTTGCAGAAAATCTGACTTTGTGTTCGCCTTCTCCGCCATCCGTGAAAACGAGAGCAGTGTCTCTGTTTCCGATGAGGTGCTGGTCGTCGTCCATCGAATCTTCGCTGAGGAGAGGAATATTCGTCGTTCCGTCACTTGTTTCAGCGCGAGTGTAATCTGCTCTGCAGTGATTCGCCATTCAAATTGATTACTCGCAAAAATTACACCCTTGCTTCGCGAAATGAGGCGATTTTGTAATTTTAAGATGGCCGCTTTTATCGGAAGATGATTCTATGTGGCAAGTCAATAGATCTGTCGAATGTAAACAGCAAGTCACACAAGTAATCTTTAGCTCTTGTATTTCACTTCCGTGGATCGCTGATGAAAAATCAGCAACTCTCGGCGATTTGGAAGGAAAGACAGTTGAAAATAGACATTAATATAATTGATACCACGCGAAGTTCCACACTTATGTAAATCCTTAGCAGCCGGAAACTTCGCTCCATTACGGTATTGTTGGAGATAAAAAAAATGCAAATGAATAGGACGAATCCCTAATGTCAACAAATCGCTTGCGAGTGACCTTTAGGGAGGGGTACGTGTACCCCTTTTTTGCCGTCATCATTATGATGTGTTATCGATACCGCAGATTTTTCGGACCTATTAAATAATGATTTTTTTGTACTGGAATAATAGAATAACGAAATTTTTGATCGGGAACAGCCTATTCCAGGCTCCAAGATATTGAAGAAACGGATCGGGAAAGAAGTGCGAAAAACCGCGGGAGGACGGTATAAAGACAGAGGGTGAGGTGGACTTAGCGGTTGTTTACCATTTGCAATAATTTTCTGGGAAATCCGGTTCGAAAGTAAATGGAACACGACTTTTTGGGTCTTCCCAACGGAAAATTTCCGGGAGAAACGGAACATCTGAAAAGGTAGTCCTGTTTTTCCGGAAGAAATATTCCAAACGGAAATTCGTGTTCCATTTCCTCGAAGCCATCTTGATACCAGTTTGAGGCCTTCGCGGCCGTTTTCCGTTAAATGGAACTGATCTGTATAAATGGTAAACGCGATTCCGGAACTAAATTTACCAGTCCTGAACTTTGCGTACCATTTACCCAAACCGTAAACCGACCGGTTTGCCCATGTAAATGGTAAACAAGCAGCAACACTCAGTAAATTTTATTCTTCTTCACACCCGATAATGTACCACATCAACTGGAAGTCAAGATCTGCCATCAGCTAAGTCAGGCGCCAAACGCCCAAACCTCCCCCCCCCCCGGTTACCCACCCCCGAGAAGCCCTCCCACGAAAAGATGAGTCCATCTTACCCGCTGAGCTAGCCAAGCAGAACACGGAATTCGTTTAATTTCATCTTGCTCACTCGGGGATTCAGCCATACAATGAAAAGAGAAATCAAATGGCAAGGTCCTGGTAAGGTCAAGAGAGAATGAATTTGCCCCATATTTTGATATCATCGGGGACTACGGGAAAGCTGAAAAAACAATTCCCAAACTCTTCCGGCTCGATGGGGCCGGTGGAGACCTGGGAAGGGTTAGAATAAATCCGAGAATGATCACGTGGTTACGGATTTTCCCCACTATTTCGTGAACTGTCGAACAGAGCACGTACGAGCTTGCACACCACCATGGAATTGAGCAAAATTGCTCAAAATCTTATAAAATCTGTTGCTTCTGGAGAGGTAGGAAACGCAATCGCTTGCTTGTTTTCATAGCAAAGTTGTTCATTCACTTGTTTGCTGGATACATCTTGATTTTTTATGTTGCATGCCCCGTGTCATGCACCTTGCAAGACCCGCCTAGCTTTTTGCTACTTTCATTGAAATGTTGGCATTTCGTCGGTTCGAGGTGATTTTTTGTTAGTAATTTATTGTTGTCTTCCAACCGTTTTAAAAGTTTTTTTCTTTCTGTTTCTGATTACGTAACCCGTGACATCCGAAATGTGTTTCTTCACGCTTTACACGTGAATATGCAAGTATCCTTGATCTCCAACGAATCTGTTAAGAATCGAATGAAGACTTGAGGCATTTAATTCTCGTGTTTGAGTTGTAACTGCTGTTAAAGTGTTGTGGTAGCTGAGATTCTGCACAGGGCAAACATAAGCTTAACTTTTTGAATATATTAGCTTTAATACCCCACCCACCAGCCTACAATTTAAAGAAGAAAAATATCCCATTCAGCCAACTTGTGTGGATATCATCAACGCCTCGCAGTTGTAAAAACGTGCATAGCTATCCACTGGATAAATTTCTAGATCACTATCCACTGGATAGCACAATACCAGGAGCCCATAATCTGAAGCGAGCAACTTCCATGCACTTGTGTCACGACATTTTCACAGACCAGTTTATTTTCAGAACGGTTTTGGCGCGAATTTTCAATATCTTTTAAATTCCACAAACCAGTCGGCAAAACCTACAGACCTAAAATGATATTTTTTGCCTTTTAATAACGTTAAGTTTTCCTTTTTGATACCTTATACTTCAAATGCGCTCATAGACATGGTGGAGATTCTATTTTCGTGGGCAAAAGTGCACTAAAATATGTATAAAAATAAACTGGTCCATAAAAAAGCCGTGACATAGGCCTAGTATGGGAGTTTCTTACTCGGGGTCATGGGCTCCTAGCAATACTTATCCACTGGTTAGTGATTTATCCTGTGAGGCTCTGTCCAGCTTTTAAACAACTGGGGTCAGGTAAACTTGATAATACTGGCCCAAGTTTTTTGATAGTGTAAAATTACAAAGCCCATGTCATACTGCTGCAAATTTTGTCGCAAGATAACTTTTGCTTCGCCAATTCGAAGTTCACAGCTTGCTGTAAAAACTAACTGTCCCTAATAGGACTTGAATAAAAGTTATTGTATTTAGTGAGGTTCCTCTGGAAATACTTCCCTTGTTGCTGAATGAGAAACCCAAACCTCCGTGGTATTCACGATAGAGATGACAGAAGTTTGGGTTGTGGGATTTATATTGTGGTTAAAGCAGAGCGGGACCTTCCTTCCAGACCCTGTCTAAAATGTCTGAAGCGTTAAATTCAAACATTTGATTTGTTGTTCTCAAAAGTCCCTCACTTCTCATTTCTGGTTCCGTAAGTAGTAGTCACTCATGCTTTGAACATCACACTAAAATATCGTTTGAGCTCGAATTGTGGTCACAAGTCTAACATTTCATATGAATTGTTTGAAACAGATGGTTGAGCTTCAGAGCTTATGGGCCAATCAGACTGTAGTGGTTGTTTTTCTACGTCGGTTTGGATGACAGCTGTGCCGGCTGTGGTCGACTGAACTTAGTTCGGTCAAACCACAGCTTGATGCACATAACGTGCGTCTGTGTGGTGTTGGACTGGAGGAACTTGGCCTTGAAGAGTTCCAAGAAAAAAAGTTCTTCACTGGAGGTTAGTTTGGTCCCAGTGTGTTAAAGCATCCTTTTGAGCAAGTTCAAATGCAGAAAAAAATCATTCTAGACTAAATAAGTTGCTTGCTTACTTTATTAGAAGGTGGATCTCATTTAGCAGCAGCTTTTATCTTTGACAAAGTTATTTAAATGTAATTTGGCAGGAAATAGAAACCATCTTCTGAAAGATCACCACCTCTTGCTTGGTAAACTTTCAAAGTTTTGTTAAGTTTTGTTACCTGAGGGGAAAGGTGGGGTTTCAAAACTCAATTTTCAAAAAAAACTGCACCACAGACAAATAGCAGAGGGAAGGGGGAACGTACCTGTCACAGATATTTGTGTGACTGGTGATAAACACCCTACTCTCTCATGTTATAAAAAATCTTGCTTTGTTTCACAGAGTTGTTTTTGGATACCAAGCAGCAGATTTACAAGGACTTGGGATTCAAAAGGTGAGGAATAGTAAGACTGTCAAGGTCTAAAATATTGTTTGCACACTAATTAAAAGCGATGAAACTATGAAATGTAGAGAGAATATATTGTGAGTTTCATGCAGCAGGACCCAAACATTTCATAGTCACTCTAGGGTATATCAGCATGCAAAGAAAGTTTTGTCCAACATTCCAGGGCTAGAGAAGTTTGCTATCAGGGCCGGGTTGTTCAAAGCAGGGTTAAGATAACCTAGGGTTAGTGCGAAATTTGAATTCAGATATGAAAGCTTAGAAAGCAAATTCAGTTTAAAGTTATTCTTTTTGCCTACCATTTGATGACTGGATGCTCTAGAAAGAATAGAGAAAATTATCCTGGAAAATGCTTTTGAACAAAAGGAAAAGAAACCCAGGTTAAGATTTAACCCTGGGTTAGCACTAATCGGCCTTCGAACAACTGGGCCCATGTTAGTGAGTTCTGTTCTTCTTGCCCAAAGGGCCAGTGAAGTTTTTGGGGAATTCAGAATTACCATAGTCTGAAAAGAACTGTAAAAATCCTGCTTATCAATTTTTTTGGGGGGGTGGGGGGGGAGGGAGGCTAGTTAAAATGACTCTTGCTAGTGCATGGTAGCTGAAGTTTGTAGAACTGACTTTCTTTGCACCTGGCTGCTTAATGTAAGTAACTAATTAAGGATCACAAGGTGCTGCTATAGCTAATAAGATGCAGTTTATTACATGACCTTCTTTTTGTTGAACAAGAACTAGGTGCCTGAGAAAAGGGCATTCTGGCCCTGAAAACCTTATAGTATTATTGTTGTATTGAAAAAAGCAAAAGTGTGTTAAATGGGTGTACTGGCTGAAAAGCTTCAGCTAAACTTCAATGGCTTTTATGGCAAAAAATGCATTTGAGCGGCAGAACTTAGAAAAAAGGAAAGATCTTCTTGTGCTCAAACTTTGGTAAGTTTGTTCATTTGCTTTGCTTAGGTACAATGCATTAACTGTCCTTGGTGGCTTGACAGCTAAAGAAACAAGGTTATCCATATCCAAGGTGATTGCTTTTAAATACCTTTAATCTACTTAAGTCACAGTTTATTTGAAGTTTAACAAGTTTGGAAAATAATGGATGAATGTGATTTCTGGTAAAGTTGACTGCAGAAAGTTCCTTTTTTTCTGTTAAGTTTCAAATTGGTGAAATAGATGGTGATCATTTTTTAATCATGTATTTATGGTGCAAACAAGGTGATTCTCTATGATCATAAATTAAAGTAAAGTAGATAGCCTTTATATGTGAATCTTGCAGTGTACAGAAACTGTTCCAATTTTTTTATTTGATGTTCTTTATTTCGATTCAAGTGCGTTCTCTTGTGGATGCCTTTCTATATTACTCCTGTATGTGTGTTTCATATTTTCATTTTGTGTTGTTGTCTGCAGGCAAACTCCAAAAACATAAAAGGAAACTTAAAGGGTGATGGAATGCTAAATGGCGGCATGCTGATAGTGACAGCAGGGGGAGAGAAAGTGTTGCTCAGCCACAAACAGGCTTCACCTGGAGATCATGTCCCTAATGAGAAAATTCTTGAGGTTCTTGGTATAGAAGTTGAAGAGGGAACAAAAGAAGAAAGTGGATCAGCACCAGAGGACGGGGCAGCAGAAGGGGGCTCAGAGAAATAACTTGCTAAAAGATTTGCTGAAGGGTTGGGAGTATAACTGTCACTGTACGTAAAATTTTATGCATTGAACTCAAATTGTTACACAGCTACTACTACTACTGCTACCACCGAGCTACATCCCAGGCCCTGGGGTTCCTGAAAGCCAGATTAGCCCTAATCCAGGATTAGGAATTTGTTCCATTTTTGTATCTCACCTTTATATGCATTGCTTAGAGTAACATTCTCTGTTATTATCGCTAAATCTTGGATTAAAGGCACAATCAGTATTTTGAAAGCTCAAGAGGCATGTCATTAGACAAGAAGACCTTGCTAAAACTTTGGCTTAATCCTGGGTTAGACTTAACCTGCCCCTTTCGAGGAACCAGGGCCAGATGTATATGATGTGGTTAGATTTTATCCTTGGTTTAAATTTTCTTTTCTTTTGTTTCAAACTCATTGTCATGCATTACCATATAATTTTACTTCCATTCATGATAAATAATTTATTACACCACTAATCAGAATATACTTTGTCACTTCTATTCTCTATACCAAGCTAAACTACTTTAGGACTAGACTGGGCACAGAAGTCTATTTCCATATGATTTACTGGATGTATATGTCCAATGACTTATTGTTAGTAAGTTCAAGTGAAACCACTTTCTTGACAGTTATGCTCCCTTAACAAAATATAGGGGGACAATGCAGTGGATAAAACCTAGAGTGACTTTTGAGAAATTTATTGCTAGATACACCCACCCGGCAAATTGCCTTGTGATTGCTTGGGAAACAAGAGCAAGATTTGACATTATGTTGCAAGTCACTTATGGTGTTATTTCATTTGCCTTTATTGCTATGATCACTGTTAAGCAAACACTTAGAGAGATTTAAAGGCATATGGCAAACATCTCATTTGCACCACTTGACCAAGTTTTCCCTCATCCATGTGAACGATTTTGTCTAAGCACTTCGTAATTGAAAAAATTGCAGCTGGAATCTGGAGTTTGCCATTTTTTGAAACATGATATGAACTTTCTCTATTATTAGTTATTAGTGAGTGATTTTACTTAAACTGTGAAGACTACTACGCAGTACTACACTCTAATTTCATTGTTTTCTTTTGTTTACTTGTATATTTAGCATTATTGGTGTTTTTTTTTTTTAAAGTAAAATCACTCTATATTTTCTTGCTCTGCTAGGAGGTAAAAGTAGATGGCTAAATAATTGTGTAATAATTTTAGTAGAAAGTGTAAAGCATATAAATAAACTCAGAAAGCCTGATAAGTAAATTTTGTTTCCTACAGCTCTTACACATTTTAAGTAATTTTAAGTGCCTAAATCTTCAGCCCTTTGAATCTGGCTTTTAATGGCAATACTTAGAACATATTTTTTAATAACAAATGTAGGAGAAAAAAAACAAAACAAAAAAATCTAAAAAATGATTACAAGTAATTAATTCTTTGAAAACAAACCCCTTTCCTTAGAAAAATCATGAGCCGTCATCAATTATATGCCTGACTTTTTCTGATTTTTTTTTAGAGTTCACTTTGTGTTCGGTGGTTTTATGAAGCCATTATGTTAAACTCTCTGGGAGCAACATAAATGGTGGATGAGTCTAATAACCCTGGCCACATTGTTGGACTTCTAAATCTTTCTGTTTGTGTACCTTGATTGAAACATATGCTTTACATGGTAAAGCTATTATTTTGTCCTCAGGGATTCTGTCAGTGACATATTTTATTACTAGAACGCTTTCTGTAATTTTGCAATGAACTGTGTTGAATATAATAGGAAAGGAGGATATTTAAGAAGAAGAAGAATTAAATATGTGATCAAACCAAACAGTTATTGTTGTCTTCATTATTGGTGCTTCTTTTCCCGTTCCGTTGAAACGAAGCTTGATTAAACTTTGTCAAAGGAGATAATAGAACACCCCCCCCCCCCCCCCCCCCTTCGATATATAACCCCATCAATCCTTCCCCTTTGCGCCTCGTGCCATCAAAACACGAGGAAAGGGATTTATACCACCCCTATCTTCCCCCCATCTTTGCCACTGCTTCCACCTCTTCCTCAACCCCCCACAACCCATTCCTCAACC